>JAQZBX010090242.1:0-12521 GCA_029593785.1 Cabassous unicinctus
TCCGCTCCCCGCCATTCCTTTTACCACTGAGCAATGCCCCATCGTCGGGACAGAACACATTTTGCGTGTCTTCACTCTTGGGTTGTTTCCACCTTTTGGCTACTGGGACTCATGCCGCCCTGAGCGTGTGTGTACTTGCTCGGACCGCATTTGGCAGTTTTGGCGGTTTTCCGGTGTATGCCTGGGAGTGGCGGCTACAGCTGACTTTCGGAGGACCTGCCCCACCAATGTCGTTGCATGGTATTTACTAAATGCTGGTTGCTTCCTCCCCAGAAATCACCCCTGAGGTCTTCATGGCCTACAGGGTCCTCGAGGTTTTCCCCAAAGGCCGCCGCGTCGTCATAACGTGCCACGCACCCCAGGTGCCCCCGCCCATCACCTACTCGCTCTGGGGGAGCCGGGGCATCGAGGTAACCAAGGCGACGGTGAAGACCCCGGAGCCGGCCTCCTTCACCATCAACGTCACGCACAAGTCCAGGCCCGACCTGCTCACCTACTCCTGCCAGGCGGCCCCCACCTCCGGGGCGAGAGCCGTCAGCGCCCCCCTGCAGATGTACTGGGAACTGTGGGCCAGTGAGTGTGGGGTCGGGGCAGGCTCCAGGGGCTGGGGAGGGCGGGGAGCCGGGCAGGGAGGTCGTCCGTCTCTGGGGACACCCGAGTCCCGCAGCGCCTGGTCACAGGGCCTCGGGGACCCTGGCTGGAGGGCAGAGGTGCGGTGCTGCTCTGAGGGTGGGGGGGCTCACCCATAGAAGCGGGAGGAGGTTAAGAAGCTGGCCCACCCACTCAGCCAGCAAGGAGCCCAAAGCTGACCAGCTCCGAGCCCTGCGGGCTCCCAGTGTCCCTGTCTCTGCCCCAACTGGAACCCCGTGTCCTCACTGGTGGGAGCTGGGGGAACCCAGATCTGTTCCCTGAGCTGTGGTGGGATTGTGGCCCCTGATCTCCATCCACCCCTGGTCCCTCTTCCCCTGTAAGAACACGGGGCACAGCCTAGGCCGGGGGTTCAAATCAAGCCTCGCAGCCTCTCTGGGCCCCTTCCTTTGGGTAACGATAGTACAAAATCCTAGGAATATTAACCAAATGAAGAAAATACCATGGCGGTACTGGAAAGATTAAATGAAAGCTTTTGGTGGGTGGTACATGAGCACCAAGGGGTAATGGTTGTTAGGCGTGGGCTGAAGGCCAGGAGGGATTCCAGAATCTAGACTGTCCTTCAAGACGCATGCATTTCAGCAGAGGAGCCGAGGCTGGAAGACTATAATTAGGACTGCCAGTGAAATTTTGCATAGGCCGTACTTACACTTACATTTTTCATTGTTTATCTGAAATTTAAATTTAACTGAGTGTCCTGTATTTTTATTTAATAATCTGGCAACCGAAGATATAATACACAGGAATAAAACCAAGTGTGCAATTGTGTGGTATAATCTGGAGAGTTGAAGTTCAGACACGAGGCAGAGGGGCTAATCCAGAGGACTGCCTGGAGGAGGCGGCAGCAGAGCTAAGCCTCCAGGCTCCTGCCACTTTTGTATTGAGGGGAACGTCTTTGCGGTCTGGGGGTGGGGGCAGCACAGATGGCCATCCATGCCTGTGCTACCTTCTCCCACCCCACCAGAGCCGGTGTCCCAGCCACAAGCCAACTTCACCCTGGTGGACCAAGAGTCTGGCCCCAGGATGGAGGTGTCTTGTTGGGTGTCCTCGGGCAGCCCCCCGATCACCTACAGCCTGGTCGGCAAGGACAGGCATGTCCACATGCAGCAGACCCCGCACCACGGGCAGTGCGCCAACTTCTCTTTCCCGCTGACCCAGACCTCGGACTGGCTCCAGTGCCAGGCCCGGAACGACATCAGTGTCGAGTCCAGCGCCTTCAGACTGGTGCCCCCAGGTAAGAGTCCCACAGGGGCAGCTGGCCCTTCTGGGGTGGGAGGTAGGCCGGTGGGAGGTGGGGCAGCTTCTACCCGGTTCCCCTGGGCAGCCACGCCTGCCCCGACCCAGCCGCCTCCCTCACAGGAGAGCTGCCCCAGGGCCCTGCTGTGGTGCTGGCCAGCAGCCTCGCCTCCATCGCCGCCATCACCTCTGGAATGCTGGGCTGGACCCTGTGGTCCAGGTAGGAAGTGGGTGCTGGCAGGGGAGGGGCGAGGACGGGAGGTGCTGGTGCCCCCGGCAGTGGGGGCGGGTTTGTCGGTCAGGGCTGTTCCGGGGCACAACCTACAGCCGTTTCCTGAGGACCTGTGTGTGCCAGGTACCAGGTGCCAGCCCA
The DNA here is from genome assembly GCA_029593785.1 of Cabassous unicinctus. Lineage (NCBI taxonomy): Eukaryota > Metazoa > Chordata > Mammalia > Cingulata > Chlamyphoridae > Cabassous > Cabassous unicinctus. The sequence continues at coordinate 2,258 of JAQZBX010090242.1, forward strand.
CTGGCCCTGCTACATCCAGCTGACCTCCAGGCAGGGCACTGTCCCACCTTGCTTCTGGGGGCTGAGGAGGGAGGCGGGAGGAGCCAGGGACTTCTGCCCGCCGTGGGAACGGCGTTGGTCAGGTGGTGGCAGGGGCCAGTGCCGGGTCTCCCGGGGTCCCCTCTCCAAGGCCATCACGTCGCTGACTTGTAAAAGCGACCAGGGCTTCAGTGCTGTCCCACCCCAGGTGCCACAGGTGTGCTGCACCTGCCTGTGGCCTCCCTCTTGGCTCTCCTCCTCCCTCCCCCGCCGGCCCCTTCCGTGGCGCTGCCCAGGAGCCTGCCCTTGGCACTCCCACCCACCCCTGGGTCCCATCCCCCGGAGCCCAGACTCTGGGGTGGGGCAGGTCGCCTCTCTGAGCCTCCCATTCTCCCTTCTCGGTGATTCAGCTGCCCCTGCATTTAGCGGGGTGAGTAAGCCTCACACCCCTCCTCCTGCCAGGCCCCAAAAACCTCCTGGAGGCCTCGGAGGGGTGGCTGAGAGGCGCGCCTAACCCGGGGTCTCGATTCCCTTGTCATCAAGGCTGTGACCAGAGACGCAGGCTGGCAGAGCCCTCCAGGGGGGCCGTTCCTGGCCCCCCTTAAACAGACCGGCCCTACAGAGAAGCCCAGAGCCAGTATCCTTGGCATCCCAGCTGCCTTCAGCAAACACGCAGTGCTGGTTTGAGGATTTGGGGCTGGGGGCGGGGCTGCAGAGGGGAGGCAGGCGAGGTGGATGGAAAGGGGGCTCTGTGTGGGCCCCTGTCCTCACCTCTCAGCTGCTTTGTCTGGGGAGGGTGGGGAGGGGGTTGACTGTGAAAAGGCCCAGCCGCTGGAACCCACGGGAGGACCCGAGTCTGACCTGGTCACCTTTTTCTCCCCCACTTCTCTGGAGTGGCACCCCATGTCCTGGTGGTGAGGTCCTCTGGCTCCACCTACTCCCCTCCCCCACCCCGCCCCCGCCCCCGCCCCCGCCCTCGCCTTCCCTATTCTACGGGCTCTGGACCAGTTTGGGGGAGGGGCGGGGGATGAACCTGGATTAAACTCTGCCCCCTGTCTGTCACCCTGGGAACTTCTTTTGTTTTCACACCGTCTCAGAACGTAGTAGCCTCAGGCCCTTCTCAGCCTTGGGGCCGGGAGTCCGCTCAGGGAATTAGGGGTGGGGGCGGGGGAGTCCGTGATCCTATCCCAGGCTGAGCTTCAGGGAGAAGGAAAGGAAAGCATGACCGGCCTGGCAGGGATGGGGACTCCAGTCTGCGGAGATCCTGGGGCTTTGAGTGGAATAGAGGATCCGAGGAGCGGAAGTGCTTATGAGCCCGGGTCCGGGCAGGTTAGGTCCAGACCGGATATCTGGTGGGCTTCCTGGAGGAGGAGACGAGGGTGGGGGTGGGACAGGAGGACGGGGAAGCCTCCAGTCCATCCTTTCTGGGGGAGTCTCAGACAGCTCTGGAGCACGAGCGGCAGGACCCCGAGGCCAGCTCCCCCCACCCTCCCAGCCCCCGATCCTCGGACCGGCCCCAGGGCCCACCCCCAGCGCCCCCGAGCCCGCCCCTGCCCGCCCGCGGCTCGCGGAGGGCGGCACTTTGCCCTCGGTCCCTGGGGCGGCTGGCCACGCCCCCTGGGCGGGGCGGGGCGGGGCCGCCTGGCTGGCTCCCCGGCGTTCCGCGGCGGCGGCGGCGGCGGCGGCGGCGACATGGAGAGCGGGGCCTACGGCGCGGCCAAGGCGGGCGGCACCTTCGACCTGCGGCGCTTCCTGGCGCAGCCTCAGGTCGTGGCGCGCGCCGTGTGCATGGTGAGCCGGGGCGGGGGCGGGCCTCGAGCCGCGGGAAGCCCACCCGCCCCTGCCCGCGCGGCCCCCGCGACCCTCCCAGCGCGACAGGTGCCCCGACCCGGGGCGCGCGGGCCCCGCCGCCCCATGCCCTGCCCCGGCCTCGCGGCCCCCCGCCGCCCCCCGCCTTGGGCCCCGCGGGAGCAGGCCCGTCGCCCCGCTGGCGCGGGAGGGGCTGGGGCGGCGCCAGGGCAGGTGGCCGCCGCCTGCCCGGGGACTTCACCGGGAAGGGGCTTTCCGCAGCCACGTGGGGGGCGGGGAGGGCGGCCCGGCGCCCCGAGACGGGGTCTCCCTGCCCCCAGCAGCGGCCGCGGCCCCGGCCCCGCTCCCCGCGCGGGCCGTGACCCCGGAGTGTGCCCCCTCCCCAGACACCGGGCTGCCGGGGGGCGCGCGTGACCTTGGACGACGAGTGGGCAAGGCGGGCGCTTCAGCCGCGGGCGGGGCCTGGGCCTGGGCCTCTGCGCCCCCGCGCCCCCCGGCCGCCTGCGGGGTCGGGCCTCCCGCCCGGCTGTGCCCGAGGAGGTGCCCGGTGGGGAGGGGTGGCAGTGCCAGGCGTGGGGCGCCGCTGCTCGCGGAGTTCCGGCGTCTTCCGGCAGCTGGGGCGGGGCTTGCGGCTGCCACTCAGGGTCCTGTTGAGCAGGGCCCGTGCGTGCCAGCTGCGGAGAGGCCCCCCGCCCTGAGGGCGCCAGGTGCCCGCGGGCCCCCGAGGTGGGATGGGGCTGTGCAGCGGCCTTGAAGTTTGGGGAGGGGATGCGGTGGCCTGGGGCTGCTCCCAAGCGGCCAGAGCCTGGAGAAGCTGGCCCCCCGGGAGTTCCGGCGGGTGGAGCCCCCACACCCCGGGCCCTCTGGGGGTCTGGGTGCAGCAGCCCTAGCCGAGCGCCCTGTGCAGGCCAGACCCACTTCGAGGTGAGGGCAGACGGGGCTCTCTCAGAGGGGAGGGACCAGGATGCTGAAGAGTCGAGGGGAGGGACCAGGATGCTGAAGAGTCCGCAGTCCGTGGAGGAGGAAAGCTGGGGAAGCTGGGGGTTCAGGCTTGGAGCAGGGGAGAGCTGGAGGGGCCAGCCTGGAGGAGGGGGCCCCGGTCTCAGCTGGGTGCACGGTCAGGGGTGTGGGCAGGGCCTCCATCACCCGCTGGGAGTGGGGGAGATCCCTAAGCCAGACTGTCCCCAGGGACGCCGGTGGGGAGCCCCTCTGGAGAGCCCCGTCCGTCCCCCTCCCCCATCCAGGCCTCCTGATGGTGACCTGGTGACACCGAAGAGCCGCTAGTTCCTTGTCCCTGCCGCCCAGAGGAGGCACCTGCCCCCGGAAGCACTCAGGAAGTTCAGCGGGGGCTGCGATGTCTCCTCCAAAAGGGGAAGAGGAGGCGAGGCCTCCCCCACCCCTCAGACACCCCTCTCCCCGCAGGTCTTCGCCCTGATCGTGTTCTCCTGCATCTTCGGCGAGGGCTACAGCAACACACACGATTCTGAGCAGAAATACTGCGTGTTCAACCGCAACGAGGTCGCCTGCAGCTACGGCGGGGCCGTCGGGGTGCTGGCCTTCCTGGCCTCTGCCTTCTTCTTCGTGATCGACGTCTATTTCCCCCAGATCAGCAACGTCACGGACCGCAAGTACCTGGTCATTGGCGACCTGCTCTTCTCAGGTTTGGCCTGGGGGCAACTCCGTGGGGTCTGGGGAGGGGAAGAGGGGCGCGAGGTGGTCTTAGACCGGGTGCACCCTGGGGAGGGGCGAGGGCCCCTGCTGGCGTCCGTTTCAGGCACGACGGTTTCTGTCCAGCTGCTGGAAGTGAGTATGGCGTGAGGGGCACGTGGCTCGAGCCAGCCCCCCGGAGGTGGACTCCCAGCCCGCCAGCCTCGGCATCTCCCCCTCGCTCCCAGATGCTTCTGCACGGGGGTCTCCACCTGTCCTGCAGGCTCCTGGGAGACCCCTGCCTTCGGGCGCTGACCCTCCCCCCCACCGTCCCCCCAGCTCTCTGGACCTTCCTGTGGTTCGTCGGCTTCTGCTTCCTTGCCAACCAGTGGGCGGCCACCAAGTCCGAAGATGTGCTGGTGGGGGCCGACTCGGCCCGGGCAGCCATCACCTTCAGCTTCTTTTCCATCTTCTCCTGGGTAGGTGGGCCCGGGAGGGTGGGAGGGGCTGAGGTCCCCCACCCCCTCGGCCCCTGGCCCGCCCGCAGCCCCAACCCTGGTGTCGCGCAGGCCACGCTGGTCTCCCTGGCCTACCAGCGCTACAGGGCCGGCGTGGAGGACTTCCTACAGAACTACGTGGACCCCACCCCCGACCCCGGCTCGGCCTACGCCTCCTACCCTGGGGCAGCCGTGGACAACTACCAGCAGCCGCCATTCACCCAGAACGCCGAGACCAGCGAGGGCTACCAGCCGCCCCCTGTGTACTGAGCTGCGGCCAGGGACAGTAAGGGGAGTGGGGTGGGGGGGCGCCCTGGGGCCCTCCCCTCCAGCCTGGACTTTCCCAGGTTCGCCTTTCGGAGCTCTGTGCGGCCTGGAGACCCCACCGCCTTCCTGGACAGGCCCAAAGCACCTGGCCTGGGGCGGGGCCTCCCAGCCAGCCACTCACTCCTCAAGGGTGTTTTCTAGAAGAGGGTTTTTAATGACCCCGGCCGGGCCTGGAGTCGCTAGAAGTAGGATAGTGCCCACCATGCTGCCTGACCAAGTGCCTTAGCATCGCCCCTCAGCCCAGGAGCTGCACCCAGGCCCCGGATGCAGTTCTCTGGGGCTCTCCGCCCCAGATGGAGGGTGGGGGGCCTTTTCCTGCCTCCTCTGCTGCCAGAGCTGGGCTCTGAGGCCCCCCCAGCTCATCACTCAGGTCTGTCCCCGCCTACCTGGCCAGGTTCTGTGTCCCCGTCCCCTGCCTGTCCCGGGAGGGAGCAGCCCGCCCTGCTGCCCGGTCCTGCTGTTGCCTGCCCACTCTGGGGTCTGGGCTCACCTCTGCCAGCTGGGGAGGGGGCAGCACTGTCTGCCCCTCGCTCCCACCCAGGGCAGCAGGGGCTGCTTTGCCTGACTGACCACACCCAGCTTTATGTAAATATTCTACCACTTAGGCCGGGACCTGTGGGAAGGGGCAGGAGGGTCCCGCCCTGGCTGCCCTGAATGCCGAGGGGCGCTGCAGGACACCCTCGTGCTGTTAGGCTGGTTTGGAGATGGAATAAAGGTTTTTCCCATTCACACTCAGTGGTCTGGCCTCACCCTACAGGAGGGGGGAGGAGTTCCACCTAGGGTGGCCCTGGGGGGTGGCCCTATGGAGCAGGGGTGGGCTGCCGTCCCCACCGTGCCTGCACCCCCCTGCTCTCCCCGGTGGGGTCCCAGTCCTCGTGCCACTCTCCATCAGCATTTTAAAATAGCGCTGTGCTCAGCTGTAAACAAGGCTGCTTTTCCTGCCCACCTTGCCAGGGTCCCTTCCCGGAGGTGCCCCTCTAAGCGCCCCTTTCCCTGGTGCTCCCTCTCCTTCCCCAGAGGGGTGCAGCAGCTCCAGGGCCCTCCCCAGGGGGCAAGCCCACCTGTGCAGGAGAGGGCAGGGCCCCGCTGCAAATCCCAGCTTCCCCTTTTGGGTGGTAGGGGGCCCCAACAGTTTCAAAATCCTGCGAGAAAGGGGAATATTAGGTTGTATATACGTGAACGTGGTAAAAACTTTAAAACCCAACAGGTCCTAATAGGAGCCCCCACCGAGGGTCCATGACTTGCCACAGGCCAGCGCCTGCCCTAGAGGGACCACCAGGCCCCCCTGGGTCAGGGGCAGCCACCAGCCTGAGGTCCAGCTGTAGCAGGGGGCACGACTGCAAGGGGAGGGGGCACCTGCTCACCCCACCCCCACCCCGGCAGATCCTGGCTGCACCCGCCAGCCGCCCACTTTCTGAGGCGCAGCTGAGCTGGTTTCTTGGCTTCTGATGTATAAAGTGTCTTATTTCACAACAAAACCCAGCCTCGCAGCCCCAGCTGGCAGCACCTAACAACGCCCTGGTGTTGCCAACCTGCGCCCAGGCTCCTCTGTCCACCCGGAATCCCGCCGACAGAAGCCTCGAGGGCGCACTGGGGATTATTTCTCAGCTCCGAGAGGGCTGTGGAAAGAAATCCCCACCCAGGCCACGGCACCGCCCCCGCTCAGCCGACTCCAGGGGGACACCCGGGGGATTAAAGGAACACGGAAGCGTGCTTTCCCGGACCAGTTAATTTTAATATTAGTTATCAGTTCCACACACTCCAGCAGAAGAATCCTGGATCCTGCCCCACACACGCACGTGTGCAAACACGCACAGCGTTAAAAGATGAGCCCCTGAGCTCTGAGCCTTAGCAGGGGAAATGCCACTCACACAAAAGAAACTATAATTCCAGAGAACGTGGGCCCAGAGGGAAGCTGGGGGGCTTCCGTGGGAAAGGGGGCCATCCCAGACAGGCGGGGGAGCCTGTGTAGGCCGAGGCTCTGGGTGCGGGGTCAGACTTCCCAGGACTTCCCGGCGAGAACAGAAACTCAACGGGCGCCAGCCGCAGAGGGGGAAGAGGCCAGCGGCCCTGATGTCACAAGAGCATGTGGCTCAGCTATTCCCGGCCAGAGGAGCAGGTGGGAAGGGAAGTGACGTGTTCACCGCCAGCCCGGGGAAAGTGCTCCTCTCATAAGAAAGTTCCACAAATGCAGGGAGACCTCCCCGCCCACTTCCTCCTCTGAGAAGGCCACGCGGCCTGTGGCCAGCAGGCCCACACCAGGGGGCAGGTGCGGCCACGGCGGCGGGCGGGCTGCCCCCCTCAGTTGGCTGGGCTGCACTGCAGGATCTGGTGAGGGGCAAAGAGCTTCCGGACCCCCACGGCCTCCCCTGGCCTTCCCGGCACAGGGCAGTTCTCTTTGTTGTCCAGCCCGGCCGGCGGCCCCGCGGCCTTCTTGAAGTAGCAAAGGCGGCACACGGACTGGTACTTGTCTGCTCCGCCAATGACCTCGACCTGGCCGCAGGGACACTGAGGGGTCAGTGGGGAAGGGCCCGGGACCCTGCGTGCCACCCAGCCCGGCCCCAGCGCGGGAAGGCAGGTGGGGGCTACCTCTGTCTCGGCGCCCAGCCTCTTGGTGTAGGCGGCCTCGCGGAAGCACCCCATGCACACGGCCGTCAGCTTCACCACGCTCTCCGCCAAGGGCACCAGGTTCAGGATGTTCCCAAAAGCCTGCAGTTCCCACGGAGAGGCGGCAGGTGAGGACCTGCACCTCGCCAGGTGAGCTCTGAAGCCCTCTCACGGGATCACCTGCCTTGATCTTGCTCCCACCAACGGCACCGTCCCCAATTCTGTCCCTTTGCCAGTTCAAAGCACCCGCCTGGGACGCTCACTCCTGGGTAGACCAGGCAGCTGGGAGGCTCTGTTGAGGCCCCTGGGCTCGGGCAAGGCCTGGTCTGAGCAGCTCGGCCCTGCCGCTTAGTGCCCCCAGTCATCCCAGGACCACCGCAGTTGGAGAAGAGGCGCACTCGGCAGTCTTTGTGCACTGCCCCGTGCCTGCCGAGAGGGCCCCCTCCCCTCCCAGGATCCCACCAGGCCTGGGTCAGATGCCTCACCTTCCTCTGGAAAGTTCCATCCAGTGCAGCCACAATCACAGTCTTCCCAGCATTGGCCATGGCCTCGCTGAACTCCACGATGTCAGGGAACTGGAACGGGGGTGGGCAGAAGAGAGAAGAGTCAGTGTCTGCCCTGGGCAGCGGCTTCTGACACCGTGGAGAAGACACCACCGGATCCGGCCCCCCAGCCTGGGAGGCCGGTGTCCCCTGCTCTCTCTCCCAAGGCCCAGGCCCTCTCCCTGTCCCGCCGTGCACTCAGCTCCCTGGCGCAAGCACCTTCTCCAGGCGCAAACACCGGGACGTGGCCAGCCCAAGGCAGGCCCCCTGGAGCAGTCCACAGCCCACGTGGTCAGAAGCCCAGGTGAGAGGCTCCTGTGAGCCAATGTAACCTTCCCGAACCGGTTTCCTCACGGAGGCCTTGGCAAGGGGGGCCCTTGGCGTGCTGAGGGACTAAAGGTGCTCACGTTCTTTAGGACAGCCACTCTTTGGTATATGGTGGCCCTTTTGTGTTCTTGCCTTTTTAAAAACAAAATAGATAACGTGGACAGGGGTAGAGGCCACCAGGGGTAGGGGGCTACCAGGGGTAGGGGCCACTGGCTATTTACACAGCAGGATGACAAGACATGCCCTGGATGCAGGGCCTGCGGGAAAGGCCATTTTCTTTGTAATTCGAATTTCATTTCAAGTGGCCCAGGGGCTGCTGCTCCAGCGCGTCGTCACTGGTTGATCACGTCGCCGCCTTATATCCCTGGACAGGTCCTTGGGGTTGATGGAAGATGGGGTGGTCTTGTCTTTGGGTGGGCCTCTCCTCCAGCTGCTGAAGCCTCACCCAGCCACGTCCACTGAGTGAAAAAGGCTGCTGAGACTTCCCGTTGGCAAGACAAGGACTGCAACGGCGGTTTGAAAACAGAGCCTAATCCGAGCAGGACAGCTCTGGACGCGCTGACCCAGCAGAAGCCAAATCCCTGCCCCCAGCACAGCCAGGCCTGAGCGAGTGCGGGGAAGGAAACCCGAGGCTCCAGCACGAGGAGCCCCTTTCCCTCTTCCATCTGAAAGACTCGTCTTTGTCACGAATGCAGCTCCCAGCACACACTGCACCCCCGGCTCTGCCCACTAGACGCCAGCGGCCACCCACGTGACAACGGGAAGTGTCTCAGATGCTGCCAGATGTCGCCTGGGGGCAAAACCGCCCCTGCTCCTTAACCTCCCAAGTTAAGGCAGAAGCCAGGACGCAGATGCTCCCGCTCCAGGACTTTAGAAATCCAGGAAGGTCCCCACTCACCACAGGTGCGCAAGGTCCAAATGCCGCCCCCCTGCCCAGGAGGGCCACGAAGCCCTGGCCCCTACCAGCGGCTGTCTTCAGCCTCGGGAGAGGCCATTAGTTATCTAGGCCACGTTTAAAAGAGAACGTCAACGTACTTAGGAAACATTGGGTCTTCTTGGTAGACGAAAATAATGGCTACCTGGGGCCCTTGGAGAAACATAACAAGAGGGTGCTCGACAGTGACAAGCGTGCGCAGCTCGTCTGCTGTTTCTGCCGCTCCAGCGGCCCTCGGCGTGACGGGGGGAGGAAGCCAAGGAGTGGACTTCCGCCTCCCTCTCGGCTAGGCACCAGGACGAGCTCCGTCTCTGCCCACTGGCACGGACACATGCGGCGTCCAGGGCACGGCCCCTGCAGCTTCAAAGGCGGAAACCATCAAGCACGGGAACAAGGGATGTGACAAATTCAAGACGAAATTCCAAAGGGTCAAGGGCTAAATCAAATGCCGCAAAGTTCAAAGGCAAACAAATGGGAAAGAGCCATTTACAGCATGTGACAAGGGACACCGGATATTTCAAATCCATGGAAACTGAACAATGGGTGGAGGCCCTGAAAAGGCATTTTACCAAAGAAGGAATAAATCTAAGTGGCCAATAAACATGAAGGAGAAATGCAGATGTCGTCAAAACAGGACATGCGCCATCTCCCACCCCTCCCGCCAAGCCAGCTCCTCTCCCGACGGGATTTCTGCGAAGGCCCCCTGCCCTCTGCAGGCCTTCCTTCACAGGTTCTCTTGCGTCACTCGAGGCCGCCTCGCCACCCACTGGCTCCAGCCACGTAAGCACTTACTGCTGTGGGGCCTCCACCCTCCCTGGAGCGCGGGCTGCGGACTCCCGCTGGCCTCTTCTGACCACCCCACCCGCCTTCCCGCTCTGTTCCCCTCTAGTCCATGACAATCACCACCACCTGGCACATTTTTCTCCCCTAACTAGAACGTAAGCTCCAGGGCAGGGGCTCTGGTTTGCAGGCTGCCACCAGGTCCAAGCCTCAAAACCATTTGTTGGACGCAGCCTCTGGCAGATGGGAGCTGCCTGGCGTCACAGGTGGGCCTCATGCTCTCCTGGGAACATAACTGATTCCACAGGACAGCCACGTCAGGACACTCTGCGACCGGAATGAGTCAAGACCAAAAAACAGGAGCCCTCCAAAACCATGCATGAACACGGCCAAAAAATAAGCAGGTCCAACTGCAAAACACCTGAATCCCCCCTCCTGCTCAGGAGCAACTGCTGCTGCTCCACCCAAGTCCGTCCTCCCACGGGGAGGAATCACCCCTCTTCCCTGCAGCACCCCAAGAGCAAAGCCTCGCTTCCTTACGCCTGCCTCGGAGCCACCTAACACTGGTCCAAATCCTCCAAGTCCTTCCTGACACCCCCACCGAGATGCCCCCGGCTCCCCTTGGGGGGTAAGAAACCCAACTTGTTCCACCAGGGGCATGTCCCCTGCTGGCAAGCGTGGACTGTGGTAAGTTGCAGGTTTTTTTTTTCTAGATGAAACTGGTCTAGTAAACCAGAAACAAAAGGCAAAAAGGAGTTTTAAAAAATCTTGACTTG
>JAQZBX010090243.1:0-12534 GCA_029593785.1 Cabassous unicinctus
AAGACAGTGTGCCAAGGGTCAGGTGGTGGGCAGCAGCAGCTCTGCTCAGGAACGAAACCTCCTCGTGCAAAGCCAGAGCCAAGTCTTTGCCCTCTCGTCTGGCTGAGGGGTTCGCTCAGTGGCACCGCTCAGCTGCCACCAGTCCCTGGGATTGACGCTGGGGTTCCTGGCTGGGGGCTTTGCTGTTTGGTATTCTGAGAGTGTTCTGGACTCCCAGGGCACCTTGAGCCTTGTATCAAGGCTTCCCTGGGGGGGTGGGGGGCGGGATGGGAGAGGACCCTTTAGCAGGCTGGCATCGGAGGCTGCCTGCTCCTGCCTCGGGCTTCCGCCTCCCCTCGAGCTCTTGCTGTGCAGCTTCACGCGGCCACCGGTGGCCTTGGTAGGCTGGGCTGGTCAGGGGAGGGGCGGCAGCCTGCATTTCAGAGAGGGACGGTGTTCTGACGAAGGCTGGGAGGGTTCATGGGGGAGCATCATGGGCTTCTGCCTGGCCTGGATTTAGGGTACTTAGGGCAGGGCGTGAAGTCAGAATGTCCTATTTTTTCCCTCTCCCAGAAAGTCGGTAGGGTCCCTTGGTGACTCAGCTGTTAGTCTTAATTATGCTGCTATGTAAATATTTCTGAGGTCTCTTGGTTTTCTCGGTCGGCATTATATCACCGTTAATAACTAGAGGGCACATTATAAATATGCAAACTGATAATAATGCATTAACTCGAAGAGCATCAATAAATCGCCAAACTGGGCCTGCAGCGTTCGGCAGCTTTGCCTCCTCCTGAGCCACGTCGAGAAGAACTCCCTCATCCCACCTGCCCCAGATGGTGCCCTCAGGAGCACCTGGCTGCCTTGGCCGTGCCCAGGAGGTGAGGCCCAGGATCCCCAAGTCCCCCGTGTAGAGGGCTGCCCCCTGCTCATGTCAGGATTGGAAATAAGGCTGGAGCAATTTCCCCACCCTTCTCCCCATCCTTGATGAAGTTGGGAAGGTCGCAGCCCCCAGGGTGGAGAGACTTCCTGGGTTCCTGTCCCATCAGCCCACCCCCATGAGCATGGCCTTGGCAAGTCATGTCATCTTCTTCTGACAGTTGTGAACTTCACAAATACTTCCTGCATACCTACTGTGCGCCGAGTGCCGTGCAGATGGTCCTTGCACAGCCTTGCGGGCAGTTGGAATGAATGTGTAGTGGAAGCACAGGGGCTCACCAGACTGCCTGGAGGAAGTGGCCTGGTGGTCAGGGAAGACTGCCTGGAGGAAGTGGCCTGATGGTCAGGGAAGACTGCCTAGAGGAAGTGGCCTGGTGGTCAGGGAAGGCTGCCTGGAGGAAGTGGCCTGGTGGTCAGGGAAGGCTGCCTGGAGGAAGTGGCCTGGTGGTCAGGGAAGCCTGCCTGGAGGAAGTGGCTTGGTGGTCAGGGAAGGCTGCCTGGTGGAAGTGACCTGGTGCTCAGGAAGACTGCCTGGAGGAAGTGGTGTCTGAAGTTAGGGAACAGAGCACACTAAGGCCTTGAGCAGAGAGGAGGCACTGGGGGGTAGGGCAGCTGGCCCGGTGAGTGGGAGGCGATGCCCAGTGAGGCTGCGCAGGAGCAAGTGGGGGTCTGTCTTCAGAGGCCTGTGTGTCTTGCTGAGTTGGGGCATTTGAAGAGTTTGGACCTTATCCTGGAGAGAGTGAGGAGCTTTTGAGGGGCGAATCAGGGCCCCGACTTGCCCTGGAAAGCCCCTGACTGCACCTGGGGAGCGGATCAAAGGCGGCCAGGGTGAAAACAAACGGGCCCGAGCTGCGCTGAACTTGGCAGCTCTGCGGCAGGATGAAGGTCAAGATACCTGGGCAGGAAGGCCTGGCAGGCTGCAGAGGGCTGCGCGGGCGCCGAGCGCGCGTGGGGAGGGCGCTGCCCCGTCCCTTGCCGTGGATTCAGATTCTGCTGCGGCTCCTCCCTGAGCCCCGGGCTTGGCCCCCGCGTCCCCGGGCAGGGAGGAGGGCTTCGTGGATGCGGTGGTCCCCGGGTGAGACGAGCCTGAGGCAGGCGGCTTGGGAGAGCGCGTGCCCTTCCCGGCAGCTTCCTCGTCCCTGCCCCGGGCTCCTGCCTTCGGGTTTCTTCGAGGGCTAAGTAAAAGGGGAGGGGGGCAAAGTGTGCCCCCTGTTCTTTCTATCTTTACCAAGTAAAGGCTGGGTAGGGGTTTACTGGCCTTAAAACCCAGGCTGTCCCAATTCCTTGGCATCAGGAGCGAGCCACAGTCAGATTTACTCCAAGCTTTTTATTCTGAAACAATGAGAAAATCACAGGAAGTTGCCAAGGTAGCTGAGAAAGGCCTGGGTACCCTCACCCCCTTCCCCAAGGCGGATGCTGGCTGTGACCGCGGTGCAGTGCCCAAGCCAGGAGAGCGCGCGCCGGGCCGGGCCGCTTTGCCACACGTGTACGTTCGTGTCACCACCAGCACAGCACAATCATGGTACGCCCTGCTCTGCAGGGCCCTTCCTCGTGCCCCTCCTTTAGGGTCTCTCTCCCCTTCTCCCGCTGTCCCTGACCCCCAGGGAGCCACTCATTCGAGCTCCATCTCTGTAAGACTATTTTAAACTATACATTTATTTATTTTTATTATAAAAAATATATTAAGCTTCCAGAACTTTAGGCACATGAAAAGAAAACTATTTCCATTATTCTGCCCCTCTCAAACAGCCGCCATCGTCATTTCTCCAGGGGTCCTCCATGCCTTTTTAAATCGCTGTACATACGCTTACGTTTAATGTATTTGTGATCCAGCAGCGGGGAGGCCGCGCCAGGCTGGGGATGCTCGGCTGGAAGGGGGTCAGGAGCTTGGACACCACGGTGAGGCCCGCGGGCTGCTCCAGGCCCCCATGCCCTCGGCGGTCCGAGCAGGAGGGCAGGCCCGCGGGCAGCGGCTGTGGCGCTGGGTCTATTCCAGCCTCACCTTTCCCAGGCCTAGCAGCCCACGTGGCCTTGGCTCTGAACTGGGCTCCCCGGGGAGGGCAAGGAAGGCCTGCTCGGGGGCCTCTCGCAGGGGTGCTCCCTCCCCTGGGAGGGCCTTCCAACCCCCTTTCTTTCCGGAGTGGCCTGGTCCTCCGCCACGCGGCCACTGGCTCACCGGGGGCGGCGGCGAGCACGCAGCGGCCAAGCGGAGACGAGGAAACCTTGAGAGAAATCGGTCGCACCAGCACAAGAAGTTCCTGGAGAAGAAAAGCACATTCCGGGCCCCCTCTCCCCTCGTGCTCCTGGCTCCCTATGAGTAATTCCGCGTAGGTGTCTGGGCGTGGGGGTGTTTATAGCAACGCCTATTTTGCTGGAGTGTTGAAATTTCTTCTTTGTGGCACTACAGTTACAAAAAGGTAATCAAATAGCAGAATATGCAATTGTAGCCGTCACCCTGCTGCAACTCTAATTAGGACTAAAAATAAATAGAAAATAGAAAATTTGAAACGTAACATTCCAGGGTGTTTGTAAATACATCTGTGGAGGGGCTCCTCCCCGCCCCTTACTGCTAATTTTGCCCTTGTCCCTTAAGCTGCTCAGAGTAGGGTTTCAACTGAAGACTAGGTCCACAGGCAGACCTTATCAAAAGGTGTTTGGTAACTTGAATCTCTGTTGAAGGAAAGAAGAGACACGCAGAGGCACCTTCTCTTGGGCACGCAGGCGGCTTGGCTGCCATCGCCCTGGGATGTCGGTGACGGCACTGTCGCTGCCAACCCAGGTGTGACTTGGCGGAGTTGGCCGTTGGCGCCGGCTCTCCCCCATGCCCTTCGGCCTCTCCAAACAATAAGAGATGACCTGGAGAAAAGAGACGCCGAAGGCAGTGCCGGCCACTGCGCTTGAAGGGAGAGGCCTTTGTGGGCCCCAGACAGGCAGTGGGCAGCAGCCGTGTCACCCTGGCCAGGTGTGCAGAGGCAGCCCGGACGGAGTCTGGACGGGCCTCACGGAGCGGGAGGAGAGCAGAGGGAGACATGCAGGCTCCGGAGCAGGAGCTTGGTCAGACATCAAGGAGCATCAGCACCAGACAGTTCTAGAAGGCAGGTGTGGTCTTGTGCAGAGCAAGGTGACTCTGTTCTCTTAGACCAGTAGGGAGGAACTTGTTTTTCCTAGTGTCTAAAGTTTAAGCAACTTAGAGGAAGTCCTTTGTGTATTCTTAGTGACACACCTGGTAACGTGTCTTAAATTTTTTTAAAAAAATTGAGGTGAAATTCACATACATAAAATTAACCTCTTTTTTTTTTAAGAATTATTTTTATTTATTTCTTGTTCCCCCTCCCCCTTATTGTTTGCACTGGCTGTCTGCTCTCTGTGTCTGCTTGTCTTCTTTTTAGGAGGCACCGGAAACTGAACCCGGGGCCTCCCATGAGGGAAAGAGGCACCCAATCGCTCAAGCCATATCCGCTCCCTGCCTCTTTGTCTCTCATTGTGTTTCCTCGTTGTGTCTCTTCGTTGCATCATCTCATCTCGTTGTGTCATCTCGTTGCATCAGCTCACCATGCCAGCCCATCGCGTCAGCTTGCTGCCTTACTCGTCTTTTTTAGGAGGCACCAGGAACTGAACCTGGGGCCTCCCATGTGGTAGGCGGGTGCCCAACTGCTTGAGCCACATCCACTTCCCAAAATTAACCTTTTTAAAGCATACAATTCAGTGGCATTTAGTACATTCATAATCTTGTGCAATGACCACCTCTATCTAGTGCCGAAACATTTTCATCACCTAAAAGGAAACCCTGTAACCATAAGTAGTTGCTCTCCACTCTTCCCAGCTTGCAACCCCTGGCAATCACTAATCCACTTTCTGTCTCTACAATTGGCCTATTCTGAATATTTCATATAAGTGGACGCGTACAGCATGCGGTCTTTTGCGACTGGCTTCCTTCGCTTAGTGTGATGCTTCCGAGGTTCATCCACGTTGTCGCACCTATCAGCACCTCATTCCTTTTGATGGCTGAGTAATCGTCCCCTGTAAGTACATACCACACTTTGTTTCTCGTTCATCCGCTGTGAATAGGCTGCTGTGCACATGTATGTACATGTGTTTGCTTGAGTTCCTGTTTTCATTTATTTTAATAAAGAGAAAAACCTAGTGTTTTAGTTTGCTAAAGGCTGCCAAGGCGATATACCAGAACTAGGCTGGCTTTTACAATGAGGATTTATTAGTTTAAAAGCTTACAGTTTTGAGGCCAAGAAAAATGTCCAAATCCGGGCTTCATCAGGTGATGCTTTTCTCCTTGAGGACCGGCTGCTGGTGGCCCTGGATTCCTCTCTCACTGTCAAGGCACGAGATGAAGCAGGCGTCGGCGCTTGCCGGTCTCTGCCTCCCCCTCCGGGCTCTGTTGCTTTCTGGGTGTCTCTCTGTGTCTGTAGGCTTTTTTCTCTGTATTTCCATCCTGTTATAAAGGACTCCAGTAAGAGGATTAAGACCCACCCTGGGTCTTGCAATCTCATCAAAGGCTGAGATAATTTAATCAAAAGGTCCCATCTACAATAGGTTTACACACACAGGAATGGATTAGCTGTAAGGACATGATCTGGGATCCACCCAGCTTCAAACTCTCACACCTAGCTGAAGACATTTACTCATGCCTTTGAGTCAATTAATATAATTTGACGTTTGACAAGTATGTTTCAGTTTTTCACTTTTCTTGCACTTGAGCAAGGATCCATGTCTACTGAGCACCCGCATGTGCCAGTATCTGCACTGAGCCTTTATTCATTGTCAACCCCACGGCCAGGCTGCTCTCTCCTGGGAATCAGGGTGGCTCCCCGGCAAGCAGGGAGGGTGAGGGCAAGAGGGGCAGAGGGCTTCCAGCCATCCCGGGGCAGGTGGTGGGTCTGGGAGAGCTGAGGGAGGTCAGCTTGACTCCCTGAATCCTGCCTTGTGCTTCGAAGCTGGGCGTGGGGGTGCACGTCGTTCTTTCTGTCCAAGCATGGCCTGAACTTCGTTTGTTCTTGACGTTGGCACGTGGCCTAACCTCTCTGCTCCGCTCATCTGTCTGACGCTAGATACCTAAATTTATATTAAACGACTATAGTGACACGAAGCCTGGAAGCTGTCAGGGGCGCCTGGACGAGGTGGATGGAAGCTCCAGCTCCTCCTTCTGCTGCCGAGCCTGGTGGGGGACCTGCTGGCAACAGGAGCTCAGAGCTTCCTCTGGCAGGACCAGGCTTGCGTCCTGGTGAGCTGGGAGCCCCAGATCCAGCCTGCAGCCGTGGCCGCAGGCTCCAGGCCCTCATCAGTTAAAACCAGCCTGCAGTGGCGCTCTGGTCTGGAGGGTAGAGCGCCCCCGCACGGCGCAGCCTGGGGCTCCGGGCCTGGCTTGGCTGCTGCGAGGGGAGCTCGTTTGTAATGTCTATTGTTCTCCGGGCCAGGAGCACAGCCTCCCAGGTGAGGAACAAGGAGAGGGAGGGGCAGGAGAGCAGGAGGGGAAGACGGAAGCGAGACTCCAATTTTTCATATAGTAACACAACAACGCAGTTGTGTATTCCCATAATATCCCTTCAGTGTCTCAGGGTCTGGAGTTGCATCTATTTTTAAAAACACTTGGCCCAATAACTCTGCCTTATGCAGACCAAACGGAGGGTCTCGGGCTTGGAGAGTTAACGTGCAGTCGGTCCAAACGGGGCAGCGCGCGGCGGGCGCTCTGCGGTGCTGGGCGAGCGCCTCTCCTTAAACAAGCCGAGGGGCTGCTGTAAATTCTTGCTGTGCTGGCTTCTGCCCCACAGGAAAGCGCTTTCTCTGTGTTGGAGAGGCGGGTGGGGGCCGGGGAGGAGCTGTGGGAAGGGGAAGCCTCCCTGTCCTGTCTGCTCCCCACAAAAGCCCCGGGCGGGGAGAAGGTGGCTTGGCGGGAGCCGGGCCCCTGCTACGGCTGGGTGTCCTGGAGGTCTCCACGGGCACTTTTGAGCTGGGCACAGAAGGCCTGTTTTGGCAAAGAAACACCATGTTTTTCAGGTGTGTTTGAAGCAGAACTGGGTGCGCTCTGAATCATACCAAACTGGAATGTTTTCTTTGTCAGTCTCCCATGGACTCAAAGCACTGATCCTCTGCTGTCTCTAAATTGTTCTTGTCTGTTTTCCGGAGAGGCTTTCCCACCGAGATTCCTAGCCACCTGTCTAAGTCCTGGGAACTGAAAAGGACGAGTCCCTGGGAGCCCTGCCCCTGGGATCCTCAGCCGCAGGCCGTCCTGGGGTTAGCTCCATCTTCCAAGGTTCCCATGTTATCAAGCAGGAAATCATTACCGATGGCTCACCTTTTATTTGAGCAGTACTTCAAAAGGCGCAAAGCTCTTTCATTCATTTATAATAAAGTAGCCATTCTCTTCTCTTTCCAGTTTTTTTTTTTTCTGGAACCTTGTATCAGCTGCTCTATGTCTATCTGTCCCAGGATTTGAAAGCATTCTCCAGGATCCTTTTAAGTTCATTCTGTTCTTAGTTCAGCAGGAACTTTTGAGAGACCACAATTTTTTCTCTGCCCCAGTTCTCTGCTAATTCTCTGGTCATTGTCTCAAAAATATAAAACCAGTTGTCTCCAATTCTAGGAATTGTGCTTGGCCAGTGAGGCAGATATGAATTAATCATCTCAGAGAATCTCCTTAAATGTCAGGTTGGAGTTGCTCCAAGATGCTTGCCGTGCAGCACAGGGGATGTTACGCTTTTTTTGTTTAAATCAAATTAAATCCAGTTCAGGGCCCCACCTGCCAGGATTAGAGGTTGGCCCCAAATGTGGGGTTCTCTAAGGTTGAGTGAGAGCTGTGGCTATGGGGGAACCCCACATGCCCAGCTCTGCCAAGGCCAGCGGAACCCCGGCTCAGGTGTAGAATTTAGAGACCTTGAAAATGCAGAGACCTGCTTCCAGGGATATTACAAGTTCTCCTTCTAGCCCTGAAACATAGGAGAGTTATTTACTGTAAGAAAAAACATCCATTCATAATATTTGGTATTTGTTGGACTAGCTAAAAGGCTTCACCATCTTCCTGGGAGAAGGGTAAATGCCTTTCTTTCATTTCTGATTAGTCTACAAGACACAACTAATTTTTTTTAGCGGAGTGACCTGCCACAATCAATTTTCAGCGAGTTACCCTGCCACCCTTGTTGTTCTGTGAAGGCATCGTCGACTCCCTTTTCCCGAGAGGATGCTGAGGGACTCTGGGAGGAAGTGGCCTGCCTGGAGCACCCCGCCCCAGCTGGGCCCAATGCTGGCTCTTCTGCAGCCGATCCCTGCACTCTTTCCATCAGCCACAAACAGGGTGAGCTTGGGGGGACTGGAAGTGCGTCCCTGCCTGGAGCAGCTGGGCTCTCCTCAGGATAAACGAGTAAAACCTGAAAGTTCCGTAAGAAACAGACCCAAGCGCGTGGTGTGTTAGCATCGTTGCTCTGTGATGCCCTTTTGTCTGCTTTTTGTTTGTTTGTTTTTAATTAAATCATGGGCTCCTTGGGAGCAGGCTCTGCGTCATGTTTGCTCTTGAATTCCCGAGTGTGTGGGACAGTAAGTGCAAGTTGTTATTTACTGGATGTATGTGTGAATGAAGGAAAAATGGAAAGAACGCTCCAGGAATTTGGGGAGCTGAGTCTGGAAGGATGGGTACTCTTTGGCTAGGTGGAGGGTTGGGGCAAGTTCACCGGGGTTGAAGGGAATAAGAGGGGATTGGGGGGGTGAAAGCCAGACTGGAGCATGATAACAGATTTATTCAGACATAAATCATAGATCATGCAACTCACCCATTTAAAGTGTACAATGCGATGGTTTTTACTGTATTCACAGAGTTGTGTGATTATCACCACAATCAATTTTTGAAGATTTTATCACCCCAAAAAGGAAGCCTGTACCCATTAGCCACTGCCCCCCATCTCTTCCATTTTCCCCAGCTCTAGGCACCTGCTAATCTACTTTCTGTCTCTATAGCTTTGCCTATTCCGGGCATTTCATGTACATGGAATCTTACCACGCATAGCCTTTCGTCACTGGCTTCTTTCACTCTGCGTCCTGGTTTCCAGTTCCTCCTTGTTGTGTCAGCACTTCTGTCGTTTCTATTGTCGTTTCTATTGCCGAATCGTGTTCCATTGGAGGGATATAGATGAGAACATCTTGAAAAACTCACGGAGCTTCTCTCCCTGTTCAGCAGCAGGACGCCTAACTTGAAGCTGCCTGAGCTGGGGCTGCCCAATGGAATTGGGGTGATAGGAAGATCGCTGTGGCAGCCGATAGGCTGAGGAGGGGAGACGGAGGAGAGACAGCCAAGGGAGGCTTCTCGGGCTTCCTGAAAGGAGGTGATGACGGACGGTCAGGACCAGGGGACAGAAAGAGAGGCGAGCGCTGTCGAGAAGGACATGGCAGCAGGCCCTTCTGGAACACATGTGAAGGCTGAGGAGAGAGCTCCCAGGCATTTTTGGGCTGGGATATCACTGGGGTGAGGTGGGGAAGGGATTGTGTGGGCTGATAAAGGGAGAAGATGATAGTTTCCACTTGAGACTTGACTTTTATTTTTTAATTGACTCTTTTTTTAAACAAATCAATTTTATTGATATACATTAATAAAGCATAAATCCATCCATAGTATACAATCAGTGGTATTTGGTATAATCACATAGTTGTACATTCATCAATTCAATCATTATTAGAGCATTTTCATTATTCCAATAATAACAAAAATAAAAACCAAAAAACAAACAAAACAACTCATCACCTCTCAATCTCTCTATGCTTCCCATGCCATACATAGCTGTTATTCTCTTTCTGTCTCTCTAATTTATTTGTGTTTATATTTTGTGAAAAGTCTTATATATGCAATATTACCCATATTGTATTTCACATGAGCTTTCACTATGTTCTATAGTCCCATGTTACATTTTCCAGCTTTCCTTCTAGTAATATACATGTCCTTAGACTTTCCCTTTCAACCACTGTCATACCCATAGAATAGCTCTGCTAGTCACAAACACCATGATGTGCTTTCACCATTTCCATTCACTTCCAAAGATTTACAAACAACCTTTTAACCAATTCTGCACAGATTATCCCTCAACTTTCCATTCTCTACCCTCACTCTATTTTCTGGTGACCTATAGTATAGTTATTAACTCTATGAGATTACACAATATATTTGGGTCATAGTACCATAATCATACAGTATTTGTCCTTTTGTGTCTGGCTTGCTTCACTCAACATAATGTCCTCCAGGTTTATCCGTGTTGCCTTATGCTTCACAACTTCATTTCTTCTTACAGCTGCATGACATTCCATCGTGTGACTAGACCACAGCTTGTTTATCCATTCGTCCGCTGATGGGCACCTGGCTTGCTCCCATCGCTCGGCCATGGTGAATAATGCTGCTGGGGACGTGGATGTGCAGGCGCTGTTGGTGTCCCTCTCGCAGCTCTGGGTATATGCCCAGCAGTGGTATTGCAGGCTCACGTGGCAAGTGAGACTTGACCTTTGAGGTCTTGCACGTAGGGCTCTGGAGGGAGCAAGGGAGTGCCTGGGGGACAAGGACTCCTTCCTTAAGGAAATCGCTTTGAGGGAGAGAGCAGGTCCTCCTGGAAGGACCTCCGTGACAGCAGCTGGGTGAGTGGCTTGCTTGCCGGAGGAGTTGAACCACCACGGCTTCCTGGGGGGCAGGAGCCAAGCTCTCCGTGAAGGACGCATGGGCCGTGCAGAGGCAGAGAGCAGGGAGGGAATATTCCAGATGCAAGCCCGGCAAAGAAGCAGGAGCTGGGGCACTGTACCTGGGAGAGGGCAACATGGACCTGGCCCTCCTGTTGGAACCTGCAAACAGCAGAGAATGTCAGAGGCCCAGCCGGGCTGGAAGTGACACAACAGCAACAAGAAACAACAACAAATAGGCTCGTGCCAAGCAGCGGGTAAGACCTTCATGCACAACGTGTCGTCTGCTCTTCACCCAGCCTACAGGGCAGAGTTTATTGTCACTCCTACTCTGTGTATGTGGAAACTACGGTTTAGAGAGAGCAACTGCTAACCCAGGGTCATGGATCTAGAAAGCTTCTGAGCCCGGCTCTTGAGAAGTTTTCATTGGGTGTAAACAAAAGGCAGTAATAAGCACAACGTGTTTCAGGCAGCAGGGACCCTGGGCTTATTCTACCAGCTGGTCTAGGAAGCTCCCGAGGGGTGAGATTTCCATTCGGTGGGCACTGACTGAGGGCTGGGCATTTGGGAGACAGAGCTGGGAAAGATGCACCCCTGGCCCAGAGTCCCACACTGCAGAGAAAAGGCCTCACACTGCCATGGGTCCCTGCTCCTTTCTCTCATCTCTATGAAGGAGCAGGACTTGGCCTGCAAAGCTGGTTCCCTCCTCCCTCCAAGAGTGGGCGTCTCACAGGAGGGAGAACCCATGGGGTGAGTTTCGGGACCCCGGCAAGTATTTTGGTGTGGCTGGAGTGGGGGCGAGGGGGGCCAGTAGGGCAGCCCGGAGGACAGAAGTAGGGAGACAGGCAAGCGTGCCCTGGGAAGAGCCAGGTGATGGATAGTGGGGGTTTCCTGAACTCTGCCCCTGCAGGGGTGTCTCCAGCACAGTGGGGCCTCCCAGGTAATGCCCCCCTCCCCCACCCAATGCCTGCTGCCTCCTCCTGCCCTGGCCAGGGCCGTTCAGCTCTGCATCAAGACTTTCAATGGGCCTCCAGCAGCTCCAGAGAAAGAGACATTTAAATGGTACCTTGTATGTTGGGGGGTGTCTCCTGGAAGAGCCCTCATTGAGTTCCTGCAATTTGCAGCCTTCTGGAAGGGAGCAGCTTTTAGAATTTCCAGCCACAATTTGTATTCAAATGAAGGTCATTTGAAAGGTGTAACATAGTAAACAGCCATTATTTCATTTTGATGGTGGCACTAAAATTATAGTGTTGGTTGAATTATTTTAGTACAGGACCATTACCATCTCCCTAAAACACTTAGAGGGGTTCTTAGAATGCTGCTACAATCCTAAAATTAGGAGAAAATTAAAAATCACAAAGCTGTGGTGGTGGTGTAATTGGGGAGAGGACACCCGGGGTGTGGGGTACTCTCTGTGCCCCAAACCACAGCTGTTGGGAGGGCCTAGTGAAGAAGGGTATATCTTGGGGCTTTGAGCTGTAGGATGGATTCTGCTGCCACCCAAGTCCTTAAATTCCACCACTGGGAGTTTGCCCCTTGGCTTTGCTTGAAGGCGGCCTTGCCTTGAAGAGGCCTACTACCTCTCAGGAGCCCTTGCGGAAGAAGGCAGCGCCTTTGCTCATTTTCAGTAGTGCTTAGGGCTATGTGTGGGGGCTGGAGTGAATTGGGGTGAAGGCAGGTGCTTTCTTCCCTGATGGGCAGTTTCTGTTGCTGCTGCTACAGGACATTAGGGCCTGTCCCTGCTCCCACAGGCCTGGGCCCTCTCTGACCTCAGGCTTTTCCTCCTCCCACAGGCCTGGGCCCTCTCTGACCTCAGGCTTTTCCTCCTCCAACAGGCCTGGGCCCTCTCTGACCTCAGGCTTTTCCTCCTCCCACAGGCCTGGGCCCTTTCTGACCTCAGGCTTTTCCTCTTCCCCAGAAACAGAGACCCAGCAGGGATGTGACTGCCACCTGGTCACACCG
>JAQZBX010090244.1:0-12535 GCA_029593785.1 Cabassous unicinctus
GGTGTGGGGATTCCACCTGCTCCGGCTCTCCCTCCCCCTCCTCTTGGGACAGGAATCCCTCCACCCCCACCACCTCCTTTACTCCCTGGATCTGGTGCTCCCCTCCTACCAGAAGCTGGGAGTAGCTCTTTACCAACACCGCACGTGTGTGGGTTTCTTCCTCCTCCGTTGCCAGCTGGCTTGTTTGGATTAGGAACAAATCAGGAAAAGGGGAGTAGGAAGCAGCCCATAGAGCCTTGTCGACCAATGAAGCCTCTTTATTGGACGAGAATTCAGCTGCATAGTAAAAGGTAACATGAAAGCGAGCTCATCGCGGAACATTTTGTCAATACGAGTTAAGCACTTTACCTAAAAACTCTTAGGAAAATTATAATTTAAGGTATAATTTTAATGCACTTTAAATACAGTTCTGAAACTTTTATTTGTAGATGTTACGTCAATATTTAGGGAAACAATTTGTTCTGTAAACATGTAGCAGTTCCTCCACTAGAAGTATCAAAGGGGTAAAACCAATGACATACACGTATCGATATATAAAATGTACACATCTGTCTGTAGAGTCACTTATCAAACTTCCAAATATAGAGGGGTACATTTTCTTAGCATAGATGCTGTCACCCTGATTGCAGAGCCTGGCTACGACTCAGCAAAACCCAACGGAAAATATGCTTCTGTGCTCTCCAGAAAAGGGGTGCAGGCAGATAGCAGAGACAGTCGTAGCTAAGTGATTTTCCACATGAGCATTTGCTCTTTGCTTTCCTGATTCACGTTTCCACTTCTGACCAGCAGCTTATACATGTAAATCGAATCCTTAGGCAAACTTGATGACTCTTGATGATGGCTTTTGCATCATTTTAAAGGCACACCCTTGCTTCACTCTTCCTTTTTGTTTTCAGTAGTCTCTTCAGAAGCATGCTACACAAGAATACACACGTCCACACACTTCCACACCCCATGTGTAAATTAATTTAGTTCTGTCAATTGTACATCACTTCCATAGAAGATTGGCACGTGAAATCATAAAATCGTGGTTGGGGATGACTGTTATAAAAGAATGCTTCCCGCCAGGCATGCGGTAGCATGTTAGTCACCTGCGCGTAGTCCATAGCCTATGTCCCCGTGTCACTGAGGCAGTGCTGGGACATGTGGCTGGGAATATGGGGCCAAGAAGGACTGTTTATTAAGCCTCCCTGGCCTTCGTTGTTCTAACTTTTCATGACTCCTTGAATTTTCTTTGTCTTATATAGCATGAATTTAGAAACAAGATATTTAACAGACCCATTTTCATATCATATATTAATTTTCTCTTTGTTTATGCTGATGAATTATCACAAACTGTGCCTCAAACTCATTATCTCCAGATACATTATATGACTACATTATATTCTTTTGTTTTGTATATTTTCTTTTTTTTTTTAATGGCCCTATCTTTCCAAATAGTAATTTTCTTTCTAGGTGGCACTAAATAAATCTGCAGCCATTGATAGGTCAACTAACGATGGGGTGGTAGGAGGTAGTAGGAAGATATTGGAAATACCTTGGTAATATTTTAAAATCTAAGAATATTTCACAAAGCTGGTGATCCAAGTTGGAATTGTGAGATATCAAGAATTTACTGCCGATGTGGCCCATTTCAAGAGGGGTTTTTCTTTTATGTTTTTATGCAATGACTCATTAACTTAGATTTCTGGAAATCATTGTTTCTAGATATGGGTTTCATTATTTCTTCATGGTATTTTAACTTTCTCACCAGGCTGATAAAACAAATGGTGGTCTTAAAGAAATTTAGTATTCTTCCCTCCCTTCCTTCTTTCTACTCTTCCTAACTTCCATTCATCCTTTTTTCCTCTTCTGCCCTTCTTTCCTTCCCTTCTTCCTTTTATTTTATGCCCACCATGCTGTCTTGTAGTTTAGGTTGATGGCCTTTTCATTGGTCTTTTGCTTAACTTTAGAGACTCCAGTACTTCACTTATTTGGGAAAAAATTGAAGAGCCATCCATAGATTGTCACGAATTTGAGGAACTATTTTCTAAAACTGCTGTAAAGGAGAGAAAGAAGCCTATTTCTGACACCATCACAAAGACCAAGGCTAAGCAAGTGAGTATCATGTGCTTTCTGAAATTGGACAGAGTTTCTGGCATAAGTGTGAACCTATAATTGGAGAAAAACTTAAAAATAGTTTCTGGACTATGTAAACCTCCATAGACTTTAAACAGACAGCAAAGGTTAGAATTAAAACAAAACAAAACATGTAGTTAAGACTATTTCAAATAGAACAAATAATCATTTTCATCAAATGATAATGTACTATTTTTTGTAATCTCATGATACTTATTTCCCAAATCTCAGCAATTGCTGTTTCTAGAATTAGTTGTCTAGAAATATATTGTCACTTGATTTAAATCCATCTTAGTGCAAGTATGCACGGGAGGGAAGGAAAGGATAGGCAAAGAGAAATGAGCAAGAAATTACCCCAATCCTTTGGAAACTGGTAATGTGTTTGATCATTTGTTGCATTATAACTCCAATGAATGCCATTAGAACCCAGCAAAATGATTGCAATGAATTTGAAATATGGAAAAAAAATCTCATGCCCAATTCCAGCATATCCATTCTGTGTTACGGTAGCCTTCTTTCCAACCTGTGACACCTGGGTCAGATAAAGAAAGAATGGAGAGAAAATTCTCTAAGAAACATTTTCAACTGGTACATAAATTGGACTTGATCGTAAGATGATCTTGTTATAAATTTCCCACAGTAATGAGCCCCAGATAGCAGGTATGGGCTATTGGTGCCCGTCCTTTACTCCGAAATGGAGACAGACTACATATCTTACCTTCCGCAGGGGTGGGAGGGGAGCGCATGGGGCAAAGGACTGGCAGATAGCTCAGTCTTGGGAGAGAGAGCTGAGGCTCCGTGTCATCAGTGTTCTCCTGATGCAGTTTCCCCAGATGAGTGCCTCCTCATTGGGCGAGTCCGTGAATTTTTGCATCTGACCTGGAAGTTGTAGCTAGGCACATGACCCAGAGTTGTTCCCAGCGGTAGCTATTTTGGAGCAGATTGCTCCTATCAGATGGACACTGCCAAATCCAGCCAGGGAAGGAAGGGCTTAGATGGCCAGCTGATGCCTGGAGCTCCTAGCCAGGCTCAACCCACACATCTCATTACTCTCAGAATAATTCATGCCCAAATAGTATGCTGTTGAAGTTTTCTGAACCATTTATTGCATTACAGCTGGTTGATGGTAACCTTAGGTCAATAACTGTGGTAAATGGGACAGTACCTGGCACATAGTAAGTATTCAGTAAGTATTTGCTCATTTAACAAACCAGCTGACTGATGGAGGAAGACTTAAAAAGTATCAGTGAGTATAACCAGTAGTAATTAAAAACTAGAAAATCATTCATGTCGTAATAATTAATCATGCCAAAGGAACGGTCTTAAGAGGAATAAAGGTAGATGGAAAACCACATTTTCTCTGGCAGAGGTAAAGACTTTAAAAATCTTGTCCACTTAGATTTACATACAGCACTTTCAGGCCGAGTCATCAGTTCTCTTCTCATGACTGTATCAGAGATGGCAAAACTGTCTGGGCATGGATTATGGGTAGAGACTCAGGCAGCCAGAATTGCTGAATGGGCAGTTAGGGCATGGGGCATCTCCTGTGCAGGGACTCGATGCTCAGGAAAGCCAACCATAGCCTCCCCACCTGCCATCACCACGTTTTCTGCTAAATGAATACAAGATGGGGAAGATGCCTCGTGTGCTGCCTGAGGCTATAGGATTTCATGCTTTATTTGACATTGTATTCAGTTTTCAGCATACTCAAATGATTTATGTCTGAATCATCAAAACTTGACATTCGACTAGGTAGCATGAGATGATATGAAGTGCAGCTGTACTAAATATCACCTAAACATAATCACTTCACCCGCTCATTAAGACATTTCATAACCTGTAGAGAAGAGACTTTGCCAAGTCATAATTTGCGCTTATTGATAGTGACGCTACTATTGACCTAGAACTTCAAACAGGATCTGTGTGACTGTCGCCATCATAACACTAATATGCTTGTGCAGCAGCTCTTGGCTTGGTACAGAGCTCTTCATTTCAGATCTGACTTAGTAGGGGTACAAATGTTTTATCTGTATATCAGAGAGATTTGGAAAACTGTTGCAAAGTGATATATTGCGGAACAAACCAAGTTTTATTTAACTTCATTGTATTTGGAAGAAAAAAGTCTATCCATTCCATTTACTTGTGACATTTGAAATTTTGTTTAAGTTAAGTATATTTTCAGGGGGCATACAAATAGTCCCATTTATATAGGAAAGGTATACTTATTGTATGTGCAGACCTTTTGGTACCTCATGATTTATTTCCAGTGAAACTAATAGCCTTTAATGCTATTGCATATGTTTATGGAGTTATTTCAAGCAATTCTTCTTATATACAATGGAAGCTGGGAGTTCTGTTTTTCTTTAAATATTTAAAAATAGTCAAATAATTTTTCTGTGATCTGTCTTCTTCTTGGATGTTAGAGTACGTTGGTATTTATGAGGTGCCTATGGTGTTTTCACTCTCATAGCTGAGACATTTTCAGGGTGATAATAGAAGATTCCTCATCTGGGTACATTGCCATTTGGCTTAAAGAGAAAGAGTTATTCTCTTGATACCTAGGCTAAAAGTAATAATGTATTCTTGTATTTCTAAATCATTTTTCTTCCAACAAATCTATGGCAAAGGACTATGTCTTTCTAATGGAGCATATATTGGAGTTTGTTCTGTGATATTTATTCCTCTTTATTTTGAAATATCAAACATAGGAAATTAGCTGAGAAAGGTATATGATAGTTTATTGAATCATGGTTTAGCATATTCTTAAGCAAATGAGTGTGACACTTAAGAATTAAATATTAACCTAATAACTTAAAGAAAAAAGACAGTAACACCTGTCTCTTAAGGAATAAAGAGGAAAATAGAAAAAGCAATCTCATGTAATACTCATATTTAAACATTGATATACATACCACTTGCCCATTTTAAAGGAATGCTCTAGAGGCAGTAAACATTTAGCTTGATCTCTCTGTTTCAGGATGATTCGATGATTCCTTGATTATTGATGTTGACCCTAAGACATCTCAGGTACCTTGTGATCAAATAAAGACTAAAATAACTTTAACCCAAGCTTCTGAACATGAAAGTAAGAGAATTGAGTTTGAAATGATGTTGATAGTAAGGATTGTATCAAATGGAAATCTCTGGAAATCTTGCATCATATGAGGTCATAAGTAAATATATTTTGGTGAACACAGTGATAGTAGTAGTACAACAGTAACAACAGTGGTAACCATGGAAACCACGTCATAGTGTGCTTTATTTACTGTGTGCCAGCCACTGTGTTTAGCACTTTTACTCTTTATCAACTCCTTGAATCCTCATAACCCTGTAAGGTAGAGCCCACTGTCCCGAGTTTGTACTAGAGAACACTGAAGTGTGGAGGGCTTAGACAGTGTTCCCAAGCTGGTAAGTGGTGGAACTCAAGCTCACACTCCAGCTGCTTGGCTGTGGAGCCTGCGTTCTTAACAACCAGCATCGTAAGTGTGCATGTGAAATGTTTCTATGTGAGCTCAAAGGTAGTATTTTATTTATATGGAGACCAGAATGTGGATTTTTTAAAGAAAACTTGAATTTTGTGTATAGGTTGTTTTGATATATACTCAATATTTAAGCATCTAGTTATAATTATGAAGTTGTATGTGGGAACACTTTTAAAGCCTTTTCCATACCTAACCAATTTTGACAAGTACATAAATTATGATGCCTCCAAACATGGTGCTTGCCCAGTTAAATAAAATGTTATCTCAGTGCTGTGAGGTTTAGACATAGTTTCTGTAAGCAATAAAAATGAGGGCCATTTGCTTGTGTGGCATAAAAATAGTGGTTAGAGGCAGACGACAACTGTGGCTAAACCTCAACAAATGTCAAGTGATGATACTTTTTATTTATCCCATAATAACACAAAAGGGAACCATCTCTGTAAAATATGCTTTAAATGAATGTCTAATCATGCTTAAAAGCTGTAAAGGACCATACCACCCACAAGGTAAATTTGCACGCAGAAGTGACCAAGAATGAATAAGAAGCATCTGTGTTAATTTTGAAATCTATAGCTGACATTTGTATAACCATTCAATGTAACACAAATGATTATCTTCATGGGTTTCTTCTGCTTTATTTATCAGATTAAAATTCTCTGTCCAAAGAATGGAGGAATAAACTAGTCCTAATAGTTAAATGTTTGTTAGGCTTCAGCCTCTGGAAATATGATTAGAAAAATAGATAGTTAAATCTGCTACTAATTATAAGGGAGGTAATAAAAGGATTCATTAAAATGCACATTTAGTACAGATGTAATTGTTAAGGAATTAGACATTTGGTATCCTGTTCAATCTTTCCATTGTGCTTGATGACCTAACCTCTAAAAAGGTTTATTTTTAATGTTGTAAAAATTCATAATAATGATGGGAAAAGAAGCTTTCATTCAAATGCTCTTATATGGGAATGTATGACATTATAACAACTCCAAGCAGTCATCCATATGTGAAATAGACATTACTGTTAAAAGGCTTCCTCTTGCTATGTTGGGGAATTGGAAAACCTTGTCTGCTATACTTCAAATATTATCTTCTGATATAATATTTATTGATATAAAAAGGGAAAAGAAGTTAATTATTTTACCCATAAATCTCTGCTTCACTTTTATTATTTATTATAAATATTTATTTTTATATATTTTATATGTTTTATCATAATAAGTGGATATTTGTGTGTTTACAGGGTGATAGACTGAATGGTAATCTGAGTAATAAAAGTTTATCTTTCTGTATTGGCATTAATTTTTCCAGTTGTAGCTGGCAAGAGTATGTTTTAATTTAGACAGATATATGTTGTTTAGATTGAAGTTCTAAAATAATGTCTGAAATGCCAAATATCTTATAATAAGACAATTTAGATTTGTTTTGGGGATATATAATAAACATTTGGTACTTTGTAACTTTTAACTTGACATCTGCTTTTAATAGAATACATTCTTATTGCAAGCTTTAAAAATGTATTTACGTAGAAAACCACATCAAAATACAAACCTATAATTAGACAAACATAGGTTTTGTGGAATCTGGATTTGGTTTAGATGTTGAAAGATTTATTATTTTTTTTGAAGATGCTATTCCTATAACTATTTGTAGAGTATACCCAATCAGTTCAAAGAATGCAATAATAATAACCAGTATTTTTTTATTTTCTCTCAGCCAAGAAATTGTTTTATACTTCAAACTTAAAGGGTAAAAAACACCAACAGCATAATGAAAAGAAAATATAATTAAGCTAATGATCCCTGACCTTGCTAGATTATGCATTATGGCAATTTTGTTTGATTAATTGCACATTGGAATTGCATAAAATCTAATCATTATGCTGAAGGTTAATTCTTTTTGACTTTTTATGTGTATACTATGATGGCATTAAAATTCTGTTTGACTAGTTGCATAAGAAAGGGGTACTGATTTTTAATGACTGGGATGTTCTGTTTAAAATGGTGCATATTAACTGAAGAAAGAGTTGCTCAGAAAATTCCTTCAAGATCCTTTACCTTATTATGATAGCTATAAAACTAAACTCATCCTGGCAAAACTAAGAAAAGATTTTTGGGTAATTCACAGAGTAGTAATTCTATATAGAGCAGTTGATGGGAGAGTGTTTTCTCAAAACAGCCAGTATAGAGTGGAGCAGCTGCTAGAGATAGCCTGGAAAACTAAAGGGCGCACCGATCACTTTCAGTGTTGCACCTCTCTCTTTATATGAAGGTTGTAGGGTTGATCCATTTCAGCAGGGGATATAGCAGAGAAAATAAATTAATATACCAGTGAGGGCATAATTTACTATTGCACAACCTAAGAGAGACAGTAGTTGGTAATTCAAGTGACTATACTTGAATTATCCTTCAAGTTCCACATTATATACCAACAGCAGGTGTTGTGGGTGGCCAAGAACTGAATAGAGTGTGTTGGCTTGACTTGGGGCTTGAGGGCTGTGTGGAAGAGATGAGACTTGAAGTGGGCCTTGAAGAATTTATTTGGTTTATATATGTAGAGAGAGTTATGGGATGATTTTAAAGAATAGCAGCATGAACAAAGATTTCCCTGCAGCTTATTTAAAATCATAGTAAATCAACCAACATTGTAGCAGGTTTCTCCTGTATGTAGGATTCCTGTCTGAGGATATCAGGAATATGAATCTCAACAGTATATATTCATTGCTCTTAGCTGAACGCATTTCCTTTCATCCTTTTAGTGAAAGTCTTTATGTTTGTCATATGAGAAATAAGTTTGAGAATTGAACTTGAATAAATTTGACCTAAAGTTTATTTTGGTGTTTGGGTACTAAGTAGTGGAATGTATATTTCTTTACCATGGACAGCAACAGTATTTTGTATAATCCCAAAACAAAGGAGAATTTTATTCCTTATTTGACATACGTAGTTACAATTATGATAGCTGTAGGAAGGGATGCTGGTAACACTAGTCTGATTACACATAATGTACCTCATCCTGACCTAAGCTGAAAAATGGTTCCAGTTATATGAGGATATGAGTTGAAGACTGAGAAGAAAAAGTAATGTTCTTATTTATGTTTTCTAGTTTTTAATTTAAGCTTTTAAAATTTGAATAGGCATATAAATTTGTGTTTCTTTTTCAAAACCATGTTCATAACGGAAGATTTCAGAACATTTCTGTTTAATTTTGCTGTCAAGTGTAAATATACTAATCTTTAAAATTACTTAATTTATAATTTGAAACTATCTTAAGTATTACTTTAGAAAGGTTGTTGAGAGGTAGAACTTCTGGAATGGCAGCATAAGGAGATTGGACTCTCTTCCCAGCAGGACAGCAATTTAATTCATGAAAAGTATTAAAAAATAATTTAAAGTCTTTGGAAATTGTCTTTAGGGCATGCAAGAAATGAAGAAGCATTCATTCAGAAAATCTACTAAATCTCAGTAAGAACAGTGAGACTTTTTGGAATTTGAACTATGACCTGTTCAATTACCACCTGCCCTCCAACTCTTTGTTATGGAAGCTCTACCCTGTGTGCATGTGCAGCGAGAAGATAGGAACTCCTACCCTCAGCTCTGTCTGAGGATATGTTTTCACCCTGGAGGAGTAGCTGGCATTCCTCATTTCCCCCAGTCCTGTGTCTCAGAAGCTCTATTCCAGGAAAGCATGGAGAAATAGGGAAAGAGACAGCCAAGAAGGACCCTCCTGGGATCTTACTCAACTCTGTGAGTTGGGAAGGCTATGCACATGTGCTAGGCTTTACTTACTCAGGAGCTATCAGAGCAAGATATGGGGCAACTTTGAAAGCATTCCTCAAATCTCATAAATACACACTAATGTGGAGTGGAAGCTTCATGAGCAAAAGAGGCTTAAATACAATCTCAAACCAAACACTGAAAAATACACTGCTTTCACTCAGGGGCAACTTCTAGGAAACCAAACTTAAAAATAATATCACTGCCATCCCTGGCAGTCTGGAAGCTGTGTAGATGCCCAAGGCTGAACCCTCTCATGAACAATTGGAGAGGGATAATCCAAGCTAACAATTCCTGGCTGACTGTGGGGAAAAATATGTAAACTTCTTGAACAGCCTACAAGTTCCCCTTTCTCTCCCCATCATGCCCCCCCAAAAGTGGTTAAGGGTTAAAATCTAAGCGTTTAAGGGGAATTAACCGCAACGTTTGACCAGTTACTGGGTTGTCCCCACCTAGGGATAATGCCTAGGTAGCCAGGCTAAAAGATAAATAACCTGGGGAAAATGTGAGCAGGAGCATCAGAACAGCATTGGTATAGATGTCACTGAAATAGTCCAGCCAAATCACTAAACAAATAAACAAGCAAACAAAAACAATGAGTTCTGGGTGAATCAGTATCCAGAGTTGCTACAATATATTATATGAAATGTTCATTATTTAACAAAAACAACAACAACAAAAAAGAGACATGCAGAGAATCAGGAGTGTGTAACCCATACATGGGGGGGGTGGCGGGGGGGGGAGGAGTAATAGAAACTGCTTTAGAGGGGGCCCAGGTATTGGATTTAGCAGACAAAGAATTCAAAGCAGCCATTCTAAATATGTCCTTAGAACTAAAGGAAACCATTTTTAAGAATTAAAGGACAGTATGATGATAATATCTCATCAGACACTACCAATAAATAAATGAAAATTATAAAGAAATTCTGAAGTTGAAAAGTACATTAACCACAATGAAAACAAAAACAAAAACAGTAGATGACTTAGCATTAGATTTATGGTAGCAAAAGAGAATCTGCAAACTTGATAGATCAACAGAAATTTTACAGTCTGAAGAACAGAGGAAAAAGAAAGAAAAAAATATGACAAAGCCTCAAAAAGTGCAGGACACCATTAAATGCACCAATATATATGAAATGGAATTTTCAGAAGGAGAGGAGAGTGAGAAAGGGACAGAAAAAATTTGAATAAATAATGTCTGAACCCTTCCTAAATTTATTTGTACATCTGAGAAGTTCAGTGAACTCCAAGTACATAAACAAAAAGAGATCTACGTCCTGATATATCATAGTTAAAATATTGAAAGCCAAAGATAAAAAATCTTGAAAGCAGTAAGAGAAAAACAACTCATCACATACCAGGGAATTCCAGTAAGATTAACAGCAGATTTCTCAGCAGAAACAGTGGAGGCCAGGGGGCAATGGGATGACATAGTCAAAGTACCAAAATTGAAAAATTGTCAATTAGAATCTTATATCTAGCAAAACTATCTTTGAAAAAGGAAGGCAAAATAAAGATATTCTCAGATAAATATAAACTGAGAGAATTCCTTGCTAAGAGATCTGCTTTGGAAGAAATACAGAGGAAGTTCTTCAGGCTGAAAGCAATGACAGCAAACTATAAATCAAATTCACACCAAAACCTGAGGAGCGCTGGTAAATGTAATTATGTAGTAGTTACAAGAGATAATGTAATTGAATATATTCCCCCTTTTTTCTTGACTGATTTTAAAAGTAATTGCATTAGACAATATGTAAGTAATTGTATTGGTGGGTCTATAACATACATAAGTGTAATGTATTTGACAATAACAGCATAAAGGAGATGAGTTGGAACAAAGGTGTATTGGAGTAAGAAAGTTACACCAGATGGTAACTCAAATCTATAGGAAGAAATGAAGAGAATCAGAAAAGGTGAATAAGATTAATATAACAAAAGCTATAAATACATATTTCTCTCCTTATCTCTGCTTCTTTAAAAGGCATAAGATTTGTAAGTTAATCATTACAATGATTTTGTATATATATGTAGTATTAGCACAAAAATGTGGGGAGAGAATGAAGCTGTAGAGGAACAAAGTTTAAAGTTTTTGTATTTCACTGGGATTAAGTCAGTATAAATCTGAAGTAAATTCTGAGGTTAAGATATATATTATATAAGCCCTAGAATTACCAGTAAGAAAACTCAAGAATATAATTAAGAAATCACAACAGGAATTAAAATGTTACACTAGAAAATACCCATTTAATACAAAAGAATACAATAAAGGATAAATAAAAGAACAAAAAAGATATGAGACATGTAGAAAACAAACGCAAAATGGCAGATGCAATCCAATCATATCAGTAACACGAAATGCAAATGGATTAAACAATCCAATAAAAAGGCAGATATCATCAGATTGGTTTAAAAACTAAGGTCCAAATATATACTGTATATAAGAGACAGGTAGATTCAAAGATACAAGTAGGTTGAAAGTGAAAAGTTGGAACGACCTTAAACAATCATTAGAGAATTGGAATAGCTCTCTCTTTAAACAGAACAAACATTTATTACTTCCACTGACTAGTTCCTGGGGGCTTCACTATTCTTAATCTCAGTGACCACCTTTAACCCCACCTCTACAGGAATTTCCCTAGCTGTTGCAGGTATACCAGTCATGAAGTCACTGGTAATAAATGTTCGAATAACCCAGAGCCCTGGATAACCACAGATCTCTGCCATAAAGACTGTTTCTGAAGTAGGTCCCAATCAAAATATAATCTTGTCAAACTCACTGGCATCTGGCTGATTTTCCCAGTATGTGGTTCTCCCTGAGAATGTATGGTCCTGAAAATCAGCTTTGCAGAAAGTACTGCGCGCTCCTGTTGTCAAGAAACTGGGAGTAGCATCTATGGGAGGTTCTTTAACTGGTGAACCAAACATAGATGGACAATTCTGTTAAAAGTTGTGACACATTCAAGGTATAAGTCTAGTCAGGAAAATAAGAGGTTCCCAGTCAGGCTCATCTTTACTGGAGACTCCACACACATAGCTGTAAGAATGACAGTCAGCCTGTACACTCCAGTTTTACTAGTAGCAAGAAGGCGCTCAGTGAATGCGAACTCTTAAATTGTATCAGTTTCTCCTGATTCTTTTTTGTCAGGCATGCTTTGACTCTAA
>JAQZBX010090245.1:0-12539 GCA_029593785.1 Cabassous unicinctus
CCCTTTCAACTAGAATTTACAAATTTAAGTAGATAATGACTCCTTTTCTCCTTAAGGCCTTCTGTTTTAAGAAGATAAGTTAAACTAATATTGTCTACTTTTGTAAACCCTGCCTGCCCACCTGCATAAGGTCCTTAAATAAACTTGAGAAAGATAAAACTCAGGGATCAGATTTTGGAGACTGGATTCTTCTCTGGGCCCACATGTAATAAAATCTTAGTTCCTTCATCTCTCTGAAGGCATGCTTGTGTTTCTCATCATCTAACTTTTTCTGCCACAACATTTGGTGCATTGGCTGGGAAACTCAACCAAGCAGGCCCATTGTGCCTCCAGTTTGGGGCTGAAGAGTGTGGCCAATGACAATCTCCAAACGAATGAGGTAGGTACCACCTGTCCTCTTAACAGGACCTCCTTCTGAGAAAGTCCCCATGGGCCACTTCCCCCCACCCCAGCCTGACTCAGCGGGGAGGGGGACTGAAAAGTGACAGAAGACTCTGGAAATGTAAGACTCTGGTTCACAAGTCCTCAGTCAGTCCTATCTCCAGATGGAAGGGGAGACAAATCACCTCCCAAAATCTTGAATATCGAGATTCCAGAATAGGGCAAACCCTGCAGGAGGGACTGCATAATCTCTGAGATATTGTGTGTGTGAATGAGTATGACCAGATTCTTGCCTCTGTTATTCAAGTCTGTGACTCCACAGTCTGTGCTATGGAGACTGAGTGGGCCCTAACATGTTTTCTCTGGCTATGTAATATGGTATATTGGCCCACCCAAACTCTGCCCAGGCACCTTAGCTAATTTGAGCTGATGTTCTCATGAGAGAAACGGACAGGTGGACATCTGAGTGGTCTCAGAAGAGGCAACCCCTTCCTTTGTCTGTCTTGCACCACCGATACAGGGTATAGGCTCATCACAGTCAAAACCCATGGTCTTAGATTGCATATTTTAAGAATTTTAAAAAAGGTCTTTTCTGGAGATTATGGCATCTGGATGAACCCCGACACCCTCCAAACCTTACATAAATTAGATTGGCCCACTTTTAACATTGACTGCCCATCGGAAGGGACCCTAGATGTAGCCAAGGTCCATGCAGCGTGGCTGGTATTCTGCTTTGGAAAAAAAGGATAAAGCAAGGTCTTAGTTTTGCAAGGAGTGGGGCCCCAGAAACCGGTCATTCATCAAGCATTCCCGGAAGAAGTCCCCCCACCCCCACCATATGCTCCAGCCACTCTAGCCTCCTCCCCTCATAGCCTGGGAGTGTAGGCAGATCTCCCAGAAACACCCCCACCTTCAGTCCCTCTGGGACAATTGACACCTTTTGAAGAAAGCCCCAGAACCCAAATAACAAGGAGACTCCATTTGGCACAACCCACATTACAGATGCCACTCTGTGAGACACAGGGTCTGGCCCAGATTGGCGAGTATGGGACCATACGACTCGTGCAGCCTGTTTTTCACTACCAGCCCTTCACAATTGCAGACCTCTTAAACTGGAAGCAGCACACCCCTTCCTACTTAGAAAAGCCCCAGATGCTTATTGATCTCATGCAATCCATTTTTCAACCCCATCGTCCCACTTGGGATGATTGCTGCCAACACCTCCTAACTTTGTTTAATATGGAGGAGAGACGGAGGATTCTGATGAAAGCCTGAAAGTGGCTGCAGGATGAGGCCCCTACTGGCATCTTAAACCCCAAAGATTGGGCAAGAGAGGTGGTACCAGTGGCCCAACCAAACTGGAACATCAACACAGATCAGGGATGGGCTGCACTCCAGCAATATCGGGAAGTGCTCCTTCAAGGAGTTCTAGAAGGGGCAAAACGACCCCCAAACCTGATAAAGATGACATTGGTCATTAAAAAGCCTGAAGAATCTTCAGGAGATTTCTATGAACAACTTTGTGACGCCTTCAGAATCTACACCCCTTTTTGACCCTGAGGCTCCAGAAAACCAGAAAATGGTGAATTCTGCCTTTGTAGGGCAAGCAGCATTGGACATTAAAAGAAAGTTCCAAAAATTAGAAGGGTTCATGGGAATAAACATTAATCAATTCCTTGAGGTCACCAATAAAATGTTTGTCAATTTAGATGAAGCCGCTGAATGAGAGGCCAAGAAGCAAGTGAAACATCAAGCCTACCCAATGTCAGTAACCATGGAATATCCTGACCCCACCAGATGAGGAGGGCCACCTCAAAAAAGGGGCATAAACAACAAAAGGGTGCCCTTGGCCAAAGACCAATGTGCCTACAGCAAAGAAAGTGGACACTGGAAAAATGAGTGCCCCCAAAATAAACAGCAAATAAAGAGAACATCCCTAAAGGGAAATAAAGAATTGATCTACAGGACCACCTGATTGGGTTGGAGGGACTCGACTCTGAATAAGGGAGACAGGGTTCACTGGAACACATGGCCCCCATGAGCCCATGGTCAAACTACAAGTCAAGGGCCATCCAATGATTTTCATGGTAAACACTGGCACTGAATATTATCCCTTGGATCCACCACTCCAATGTCAAGAAAGCACACCCCAATGAGGAACCAGACAGCTGGATAGCCCAACACATACCTGGCCACCCCTTAAGAGTTTGAGTTGCCTGGAATCACTGAGCACCATCCTTATATACCACCAGCTGAATGGACACCTGCTCCTGGTGGTTCCTGTTCCCAGTCAGACCACTCACCCTATTGCTCAGAATTGTACTGGCTGCTGTAGCTCATGCAAGCTGGGCTATAGTAAATAGAGCCTTAATCACAGTGACATACCTGTGCCTTGTAGGATGTTTTTGTGCCTTAAGATGCTTTTCCTATTTTGCCTCATGGCTGGCACCAGTACTCAGCCCTGCTCCAGTTGTTACATATCCACCCTCTTCTCAGCAGCAAATAGGTTAAAACAGCTCGCCGGAAAGTACCAACGCTCCTCTTCCTCTTGCTCCCCCTCCTCATTCCTCTCTCTCTCTTGCCCCCAGTCTCCCTCCATTATTACTCTATTTTCCCTCCCTACCTATACGCCAGCAGAATGTTACAGGTTATCTGAAGACTCAGTTTGTGAGAAAGGGGGACAAAATTTCTGGATAGCCAGACTGAAATTTGGGGGTATCCAAAGAACTTACATCACACCAGGGGAGGTCAGTTGCTGGAATTATTAAATGTATTCAGGCATATTGGATGGGGGAGGAACAAGATATAACCTGGAAAGAAAGCTTAAAACAAGTCCAGACCAGCCTCATCCAGCTAGCTGAGGGCTCCAAGTATAAGCAAGCAAATTTGACAGGACTTTATCAGCTCACTCAATTCACAGGCCCCATTCAACAATAAGTGAGGCGGGTGATTAACCCCACCTATGCTCTCCTCCACAATATCAGTCCTGGGACCAACTACTGTTGGTTGTGTCTGTCCCTCAGAAAAAAAAAAAAAACTCCTCAGGCACCCTGTCCCCTCCTGATTAGAACTTAAATAAAACCCTAACAGAAACTGGTAATTGGACTGCTCCTATAGCCCTCGACATCTGCTTAAACATCACAGAGAGTAACCTAACCTGTCTTAGAGGTAGTCCTGCATCAGGGTCAAAGTCTAGTGGGGACAACCCTGAAATTTTGTGAATTTCCTACCAGACCTTGTTAACCAATAAGACTCAATGCATCTCCTTAGGACTGTTTTACCTATGTGGAAGTACTGCATATAGGTGCTTAGTGGCCAAATGGACAAGAAGTTGTGTTCTAGTGTTTTTAACACCTGAAATATCAATCTACAATGAAACAAAACTGGAATTGATGCTAAGCCCTCATCAAAAGAGACCAAAAGGGCCTTACTCACCTCCATCCTCATAGGGACAGGAGTGGCCATGGGTATAGCAACAGGGCTAGGAGGACTGGGTTCCTCTTTTGGATTGTATTGAAAGCTTTCCTGAGAACTAAATGAAGACTTAGAGTGAGTGGCAGATTCTTTGGTTTCTCTCCAAAACCACATCAAATCACTAGCTGGAGTAGCCCTACAAAATACGAGAGCCCTTGACTTGCTAACTGCCAAAAAAGGGAGAGCATGTATTTTCCTAGGAGAAGAATGTGGCTACTATGTTAACCAGTCAGGGATAGTCACCACCAAAGTGAAAGAACTTAGGGATTGAATCCAAAGGAGGAAACACCTAAATGAATTCTAGGGTTGGGGCCTTGGACAGTGGACCTCTTGGCTCCTGCCTCTGGCTGGACAATTATCTTATGCATGACAGTCACCTTCGGCCCATGCATAATAAATGCACTCATCAGGTTCATCGAACCAACCATAACTCACAAAGTTACTATCAAAATCCTAGCCTTGAGAAATTATAAGCCACTACATACAGATGATGCCCTATGGGATTTATAAGGGCATCAAAGGGGGGAATGATGAAGAAAGTGCTGAAAACTTAACTCCCCTCAGCAGACACCCACAACCTTAGAAAAATAAGCTCCC
This sequence comes from Cabassous unicinctus, assembly GCA_029593785.1. Lineage (NCBI taxonomy): Eukaryota > Metazoa > Chordata > Mammalia > Cingulata > Chlamyphoridae > Cabassous > Cabassous unicinctus. The sequence goes on from JAQZBX010090245.1 coordinate 4,453, forward strand.
CTCCTCCCTCTCTCACTGGAATCCACAACTTAGGAAGATAAGCACTTCCCCACCTAACCCTTTCAACTGAAATTTACAACATTAAGTAGATAATGACTCCTTTCCTCTGTAAGGTGCTCTGCTTTAAGAAGATAAACTAAACTCCCACGTTCTGCTTTTGTAAACCCCACCTTCCCACTTGCTTAGGAATTTGCCTGCAAAAGGTCCTTATACAAACTCATGAAAGATAAAACTCAGGGCTCAGATTTTAGAGACTGGATTCTCCTCTGGGCCCACACGTAATAAAACCTTTGTTCCTCCGTCACTCTGAGTGCACACTTGGGTTTCGCATCATCTAAGATTTTCCGCCACAACACTACAGTCCTTCTCCTTCCTCCCTCCCTCCCTTTTTCTCTACCCAGTCCCAACTTCCTTTCCTCACTCCTTCTCTCCACACTTTCCTCTTGCTCCCCCTCCTCATTCCTCTCTCTCTCTTGCCCCCAGTCTCCCTCCATTATTACTCTATTTTCCCTCCCTGCCTCTTCCATCTCTCCTCCAATCTACTCTCTCTTTCCCTCTGTACCTCTCTTCCTCCCTCTCTCCTTCCTTCTTCCCTTCCTCCCTTCTTTATTAGATTCTTTATTCAAGAAGGAAAAGGTGATAATAGGCTGAGGTGGGGTTTTCTCTCCTCAGAGCTTCTAAAGAAAACTATTCTCTAGACTGCTCTGATCTTTTCAGGGACCCCAGAACCAACTGCCACAAAAATCAATCAGAAGAATCCTCATGATCTATCACAAATGAGAAAGAATCCCTGGATCCCCATAGGGGACAGCATTTGGTTAACTTTCCAATCCATAAGCCAGAAGCTTCTTGTGGATTTGACTCAGCCATGTTTAGGGTGATGCTGGGGTAGGAGGTTGCTGTGCAAATCCCAGGGACAGGACACCAGCCAATGGTGCTTTTATCCCCACAATGATGGGGTAGATTCTGAAGAGAAAGTCCATCTCCTCCTCACCCCTTTGTTCTGTGGCAGTCCCACTTCCTTGGCAGATGGCAAAGGCAGATGGGGTCCCTCTGTTCTGGGGGCCTGGAGGGGTAGGCAGTCCAGGGTTTCATCACCACTCAAAAATAACACACACAATTACCTGGGTGGCAAGAATAATCTCAATGACCAGTGGTGGTGGAGGGCTTCAGAACTTAGATTCTTTACTTGTAAAAGAGGGTGTGTGAGTTGTGCATGTGTGTACTGTTGTGTCTGTTTATGTATGACTGTGTTTCTGTGCCCATGTGTGTATGGGTGTGTTTCCCTGTGAACATGTTACTGTACATGTGTTTCTATGTGTATGTTTCTGTGTGTGTGATTCTGTGTATGTGTGTTCCTGTGCATCTGTGTCTATGTTAATATGTGTGCCTTTGGGGAGTTGTGTGTTTCTTTGTGTGTGCATGTGTGTTATGTGTTTATTTCTCACTGTGTATATGTGTTTCTGTGTGTCTGTGTCTGTGAGTGTGTTTCTGTGTATGTGTGTGTTTCTGAGTGTGTACATGTGTGGGCATGTGTGTTTCTCTGCATGCATGTTACATGCATCTGTGTCTGTTTTTGTATGTGTATTTCTATGTGAATAAATGTGAGTCTGTGTGTTTTTCTGTGTTCATGTGTGTACATTTCTGTGTGAGCATGCATATGTTTCTGGTGATCTGTGTTTCTGTGAGTCTGTGCCTTTGTGTCAGTGTGTATATATGTGTGTGTGCACGTGTGAATTCTGAGCCTAAGGAGCTCACTGTCTGCTCTGCATTCATGGCCCTGCTGTGAATGCTTAGGTCTCTAAAGGGCAGTCTGGAGGCCCAGGGCACCTCTGAACTCTGAGCCTGGTATTCAAAATGCTGAACTGCATTTTGCCATGGGGACTGGTTCCCATCTTCAGGGAAACCTGAAGAGGCCCATCTTCAGGTTTTCTCTTGGAACAGTAGCAGTATTAGAAGAGGGGTGCCTTGCTACTCTATGGTCTCCACTTCATCCCAACTTCTGTGCTCCTGACCCAGGGAAAAGGGACTCCAGCTCTGCAAAAGCCACCTATCTGCTCTCCCACCTTGAGAGCTATATATGAACCTTACTCCTGCTCAGGTGAGCACCCCTCTGCTCCCTCTTAGTGGTCCCACACTGTAACTTGGGGGTCCTGGACGCTTCTGCTTTTGCAGGTACTTTCATTCATAAAAAAATATTTAAAATTGGATTTCTGGACTGTGTAAGTATAAAGATGAATATTATCAGGCTATATTTATTATTCTATAATGATTGTTATTATTTTCAGTTTTTCTACTGATGAGCCAAAGTAATGGGCCCCTAAAGGTGTGGAGGCCTTGGGCATTGTGTCTTCCTACTGGTGGTGTCACCCTACCTCTGAGGGAGGTCTGGGACCATAACACAGCCCAGCATCATTGCCCCTGTCTGAATGAGTTTCCTGTTGCTGCTGTGATAAATTGCCTCCAACTTAGTGCTTAACTTAACACAATTTATATTCTTACAGTTCTGGAGATCAGAAGTCCAAAATGTGTCTTACTGGGCTGAATTAAAGTGGGGGAAGTGCTGGTCACTTCTGGCAGCCCTTGGTGAAGACTGTTCTCCCTCACCTTTTTCCATCTTCTAGAGGCTACCCACATTCCTTTCCTCAGGGTGCCCCTCAATCTCCAAGGCCAGCATCTTTGAGGTTCTCACTCTGCTCTTTTTACATCTCCCTCTTCTGTCCCCTCCTCCATATTTAAGGACCCTGGCAAATACATTGGGTCCACCTGGAAAATCTAGGATCACCTTATAATTTTAAGGTCAGTTGATTAGGCACCTTAATTCCATCTGCAGTCTTAATTTATCTTTGTTATATATGACCTTACAGTTTCTGAGAACATGGTTGTGGTCATCCTGGGGGAGTCATATTTCTGTCTGCCTCATTATCCAAATTTTGGACTATATCCACAGTACCTACATTGTCAGAGACCCTTCCCGCCCCTCTCCTTATTCCAGATGCACCCTCTCTTGGATACACATATGCATACAAAGCCCAGTACAGCCCCTGCCCTTGGGGACAGTGCAGTCCAAAGGGATAATTCCCCCAAGTACAGTACAACAACCTCTGGCAAAAGGGTCCTGAGGGAATTACAGGTTTTAACAGAACCTGTGTTTGGAGGTGGGTTCTGGGCAGGCAGGGCTTCCTTGAGAGTGGGGTCTGGGTCACACTTGGGATAGTGGAGCCTTGGGAAATGCATGTTGGACAGAGGGAACAGGGACCTTCCAGCTGTTCTCCCTCCTACACCTTTGACTCACCCATCCCCCATGGGCCTACTGAGTCCTGTTCTCTGTGTGCCTGCAGCCTGAAACCTCTTTCACTGCCACTCTGGTCTTTTCAATTCTATAATCCTGAATTGTTGTCCACATCTGTGTGATGTAGCATGGTCTCCTGGGCCCACCCTTCAATCCTTTCCAGGTTCTGCCTTACCATGATGGAACACCACTGCAGCTGCCTGAATATCTCACCCACAGCCCTTGAGCAAACACACTTGGAATGACATGCCCCCCCACTAGTCCCCTGCAACCCCCTCTCTCTGGCTTGTCTGTGGGTCATTTTGCATGCCAATGTCCACAGGCCCTCGGCTCTGTCCATGTTTCTGTTGCAGGCCCTTTTAGTTGAGCTGGAGCAGCGTATTGCATGGGGATGCTCTGAACCTCAATATCTTGTGTTCTAATTTATATTTTAATTTTTTTGCCAATCAACATTGTTCTTTCGTCTTGATCTAGTACTAAATCAGGGAAGGCAATGAAATCTCTTGTGACTAAGATTTATTGGTAATTTATATTTAATGGTTGGATTTTGGCTTAGTTTGGGAAACAATTGTATTTTATTTGATGTCTGATCAAGTTGTGATGTGGGACTGTTGCACTTTTTATTTCTACTTTAGAGTTATTGAGGTGGGGCAGCATATGGGCCAATTCCTCAGGAACCTTATTGAGGCTGCAAGGTCAGATACCTTCCCAGCCTCAGGCACTTCCTCCAGCTCAGGGTTTACCCCAGTCTCAGGCCCCTCCTCCATCTCGGGATCCTCCCCTCCCTCAGGCACCTTTCTTAGGTCAAGACCCCTCCTCTGCATTAGGACCCCATCAGGCCCACTCCCAAAGTTCAGTCCCCCTCCTTTTGGCCCCCTGCCCTGGCTCAGTTCCGCTCCCCTGCTCAAGTCCACCAGGCTATCTCTTATGATCTCAGCAATGCAGTTTCTCCCACCCTCATTTTCCTGGCTGGAACTCCATAGAATCCATGTGCAGACTCCCTCTGATGTTGGGCATTGTGCAACTTAGAGTTCCTACATTTAGGCTGCACACTAGCTGGCCTCACATTCACTTGTGACTGACCTTACTCCTTCAGGTCCCTGAGCACCTTTGTCAGGAAACCTGGTTCTGTCCATTCTGGAATTCCCACTGCCCCTCACCCAGCCTAACACCTTGATCACTCTCCCAAAGAATCTGCACAGTGACAAAATGAGAGTTGTTAGAAGAACAACAAGGCAGTGTGTTTAAATGTAATGAACATTTGTAATGGCCACTGGACATTTTTGGGGCAGGGAGAGGAGGGGCAGTTGAAATACTCGGGCTTTTTTGAGACTTTGGGGGTTGTCCTGAGTGCGAAGCGGGGACGGATGTAGGCCATTTTCCATCAGAATACACCATGCAGAACTGGGGGGGAGAGAGTGTGGTCTGTGATGTGAACTGTGGTCTATGCTCGGTGGCAAGGCCCCAGGATGTGTATATCCACTGTGGGTGTTGTACCACATGGATGAGGAATGGTTGTGTGGGATGTTGTTGGAGGTGTGGGCAGTGGGGAACATGGGAATCCCCATAATTTCTGAGTAATATTTAGGTAATCTAAGCACCTTTAAAAAATGTATGTGTATATATATATATATATATATATATAACAAATAACATTTATGTAAACAAATGCATATATATGCATATGTATTTATATACCATTTTACAAATAAAAAAATATATAAATAAATAAATAAATGTAATGAACAACCAGAGCTATTCTAATCATGGCTGCTGGATTGGGCACTAAATTCAGTTTCAGCTGGCAGGACTCACAGTGCTGGACCCTTGTGAGCAGGAGATGCCACAGACCAGGCCAGTGGAGGCTAGGGAGGCTGCACTCATTATCCAGGCAGCCTTCCTAGAAAGGAGCCCCTTGAGGAATGAGGGGACCAATTAGTCTCAGAGGTGGGAGAATCCACAGGGGAAGTGGACAGGATTGAATTCAACTGTGGCCCAGGGTTCTTCAGGGTCCAGTAAGATGGGCAAGGGGTAGTGGGGCACCTAGAACCTCAAAGTTCAGGGCATGCAGAGGGAACAATGTCAGTGCTTACCTGAACATAAGTCATTAAAAACCTGCCTCACATTCTAAACCATTTATCAGGGATGACTGGGTTCCTATTTACTCAGAAATGAGGAATGAGTGTGAAGACTGATTTCTGTTACCTGTCTTTGCATCCTGGGTATTTCACCTTTCTGTCCTGTCAGATAAGATGTAAAGTAGACTTCCTCCCTCCCTTCTCCCTCTCCTCTCTCTCACCTCATCTGTCTCCTTCCTCCTCATTCTGTCTCCTCCTTTCCCCCCTTCCTCCCTCATTTAATCTCTGCTCTTCCTCATCTCCAAGGCATCCTGCTAAGTCAACCTCAACCCCTTCTGTTCTTTAGTGAATGAGGAAGAAGGTGAAATGGGAAGAGTACAAAATGTCCTTCTATGCTCAGGCTCTTGACCTAGCCTGAGGAATCCCCATTTCCTGTATGGAGACTCCTCACTTCTCCACATAACCCAGCCAAGCTCCTTCATTCTCTCCAGCACCTGTTTCTATCTGAAGTCTCACTGGGTACAAACATTCACTCCCCTCTGGTAGAAACTGTACCTAACAGAAACTAAAGACTATTCTAGAGCACATTGAAAAAGAAAAACAAACTAACATTCTATTGCAGCTGAATACGTCAGTAAATTTGCAAAGGACCCTGGGGAAAGAAGAACCCAAATGATCCACTGGAAACCTGCTCCCTTTTTAACCAGTCTATTCTGTGGAGTGGCCAAAAGTTCACCCAGGATGAGTATCAGAGAATCCTGTTCCTGTTGTCTCCTCTCCCTCTTAGTCCCTCTCAAAGAATTCCCTGGAAGAATGGCAAAATCACAATTTACATCCCACACATTTTATCTTCTCTCCAAGAAGTTCTCTGACACTGATGCACCTTCAGATCAAATTAAAAATAAGGAGTGTTGTTCAAGTTTAAAATGCAGTTCTTTCACTGGACATTTCATGTTGGCACCATCTCTCAACACTGGTTATTGTGGAGATGAAATATTGGGACAAACATCAGTGGTCTGTAAAGCAAACAATGGTGTGTCAATGGGGGACAGTAGGCAGTTCAGGGCAGGTTGGGGAAGGTCAGTGTGCATCAGGGGTGGGCAGTGGACAGCACCAGGATGTTGGGGTAGTTCAGTGGCTGATACCATCTCTATAGCATGTGAGGTTGGTAGAATCTGTGCATCACAAGCTTGGACCTGAGGCTCTGTATTTTGATCTGATACAAGTTGGAGGAGGCCGGGAAAGGGCTATGCTAGAAGCTTGTTTTGAGAGAGTTCACATTTCCCAGGAGGTGTGGACCATGAACTTCTCAGCAACAAGAGGTTCAGCTGAAAGGAATCCTTGAAAAGAGAAGTGACCCAGCCTTCCATTTCTCACATTACTCTCATAGCTTCAAAGTGCCTATTACCAGGCTGGAAACCAGGTCATGGGACACACTCTAGGCACCCAAATAGGGAATTTTCCTGCAAAGTGAAGAACAGGAACAACCTGCAGCTGCTGGCCTGTCAACCAGAGGGCAGTTCTCTGTGTTCCCAGCCTCTTTGGCATCAGATCACATGGGGTCACTTCCAAGGCTTAGAGGATCAATTTGTGTCCCAATCTGGCATCTGTCTCAAGGCTAGGATTTAAGAGTACTTTGTTTGTGAGGCAATATCAGGACATTCTGTGATGGGGCAGGTCTGAGAGTAGGGAAGGAGGACATATGTTTTGGGGTGCAAGAGGGATGCAGAGATTGGAATCACGCATTCATAAGCCAGGAAATGCATTCACAAGCCAGGGAAATCCTGGAAACACCAAAAGGTGGAGAAGGAAAGGAAAAATTCTGCCATAAAGATCAATACAAGGAAATATTTGGGGATTTAAATATTGATTTGGGATAGAAGACATAGATATGTGGGCCATTAGGTATAAGCTTTCAAGATATTTTGGTGCTGCTCACAGGCAAATGTTAGAGAGGGACCATAGGGGGAAATACTGGAAGTTATTAAGGATGAGTAATCAGCCAAATTTCAAGTATCAGGCAATTACCTGGTTGAACAGGACAATAGGAAGTGAGGTTGCCCTCAGAGGTACTGAACCACCACTTATGCCTGGTGAAGTCATAGTCCAGGCTAGTTTTGGATCAGCAGGGAAATGCTAGTTATGGGAAGAGAAATTTCAATGTTCAAACCCACTCTCTGTTGTCCATGTTACCCCTCACCGTGGTTCCTGAGAGGGCCAAGACACCACTTTCCTGGCCTTCTCCTCTTCTGCTGGGGCAGCACCCTGCTCCACTGGTCCCTTCTGTCATTTCTTCATGGTCTGGGCTTATTGAGTTTTTGGAGCTAAGGCTGGGTGTAATGACCAACCAACTCCCTAATCTCCTTTGGAGATACATCTGACTTTATCAGGTATTAATTGTTGGGTTTCCTGAAACACAGGGGAAAAAAGTATATTTCATTGAGATAAAGAAAAAATTCCCCCACACACCTTCTTTTTCAAATGGGGTGCGTAGTTTATCCCATCCCCATTCTGTTCTTCTCATAAAGTGTTGGCCCTTACTGAAACATTGATCTTCCTCTGCCATGATTACATGCCCTCTGCATTGGCAGACCCTTTGAACATCTATCACAATGAAAGTATTAAGAAAGAGAAAGGCAGTATTTTTCCAGAGGTACAAGGAATAGAAGGCTCTGAGAATGCTACTTCTAATTCTTTGGCAACTATTAATGAAAATC
>JAQZBX010090246.1:0-12534 GCA_029593785.1 Cabassous unicinctus
GTGGATGGATGGATGGATGTGTGGATGGATGTGTGGATGGACAGATGGGTGGGTGGATGGATGGATGGATGGATGGGTGGTGGCTGGATGGATGGATGTGTGTGGATGGATGGATGGGTGGATGGGTGCGTGGAAGGGTGGATGCATGCATGCCTTTGTTGGGTCTGCGTGGCTGGGGTGGGTGGAAGCTCTGCAGTCCACTCAGATTGTGTTGTCTCCCTTGATAAATGAGACCATGTCTGAGATCAGTATCTGCCAAGCTCGACGCCAGCTCCCCTGCATTGAATTACCCCGGGGAGGTGAGGGTCACTGTAAAGACCCTACCTGGCCCCCCAAACGGTGCCATCGACTCTGGCAACTGGTGCTATTTGCCAAACAGGATAGGCCGTGTCCCTGCGCACCCTGAAATCCCCTCCGCAGTGCGGAAAGCACCAGAATCCTGGGGATTTTTCTAGAGTGGGTTTTATTTGGCCAGTGAGGAAGAATCAGGATTATCTGCAATGGTCAGAGGAGAATTTCCACAGTGGCGGGCACCTGCCAAATCGAGGCCTCCTGCCGTCAGCATCCGACACGACCACGTGCCCGGAGGGCCTTGCCCTGCCGTGTGGGACGGCACTGCCCCTGAAACAGCCTCCTTGCCAAGAGCCCCCCGTGCAGCCCGCCCGGCCCGCCACTCTAGACGCCGCGCCAGAAACACCCGTGCTCCGCTCAAAGCAGCGGGAGCCCTCGCGGCTCCGTCCCCCAGCGCACCGGCCCTCTTAGCTTGGCCCAGGCTCCAGAGTCTGGAGGGAGACAGGGACTTTGTGCTTCTCCACCGCTATCCAATCACAGCAAGCAGGAACCACTGGCGCTGTGTCGCGGAGACTCAAGGTTGCAAAACAGCAGAGAGCAGAGCCCTAACTCCATAGCTCCAGAGCCACGTGCCTAGACCGGAGACGAGAAGCCAGGGAGGGCAGGTCTGCTCTAAGCTGTCCACGGCCCAGGGTGTCAGCCCCCAGACTCTGCTCCCTCTTAAACTCCCGACAGACGCCCACGGCTCCGCGGGACACCCAGCCCGGCCGCTCCGCCTGGCGGGCAGCATGCCGCATGCGCACACACCTGCCAGCGCTGCCACACTTAGGCTGGCGATTGTGTGACTTCACTGTTTCCATCAATTCCATAAACTAACGAAATCTAAGTTCAAAAAGAGAGAGGTGCATTCCATGAAAACTAAGCTGGATGCTTTACAGGAAACATCGATACAGATAAGTCGTGTTTTTTTTTTTAAAAAAAAAAAAAAAAAGCTTTTAACTTAGGAATGGGCAAGGTAGCTATAAAAGATGATAGTAGACATTCATAAAGTTCTAGAAGAATCCTGAACTCCAACTGTCACCTTAAAGAAACATACCCTGACAACCGCAGGCGACATGGTGTGGTCTAAGCTTGGAAGAGAGGGTGGGGCCCCAGGCTGCAACTTCCCTCAAAGACCCTCGCCCTACCTCAAAAGAGCGCACCTGCGTGCGGGTTTAGGTTGAAACAAAATGGTGGCGTCAGCGCGCATCCTTTTCCTAGTCCCCTTCTCTGAGCGACTGTGGCCTCCCATCACCTTCTGCCAGCGCGGGCTGCCACGGTGGGTGAGGCGGCTTTTTCTCCCCAAAATCTTAAGGAAGGCACCTCTAGGTGACAGGACCGATTACAGGTGGTTTTCACTTTCTTCTTCTTCTTTTTTTTTTTTTTTGCATTTTCAAGATTTTCTCCAATAAGTCTGTACCACTTTTATAGTCAAAAAGAAAAAAAGCATCATCATGATTTTAACTGGCACCTCCCTGGGATAAGACCAGGGTTCTCAGGCTCAGAACTCTTGGCACTTGGACCAGAGCCTTCTTTGCTGAGGGGTGGGGTGCGGCCCTGTGCACGTAGGATGTTCAGCGGCTCCCCAGCCTCTGCTCACTAGATGCCAACAGCACCCCCTCTCCCCCAGGGGCGACAGCCAAAAGCGTCTCCAGATGCCGACGAAGGTCCCTTGGGGGCAGAATCGCCCTGCTGGAGAGCCCCTGATAAGTGCCTTTCTAGAAGCCCACGCGTCGGTCCCAGTGGAGTTTACCGGAAGGTCTGCTCGTCTTCCTTTGCACCCAGCTCCTGCACCCCAGCCCGGCGAACCCCAGCCTCCTTGCCGCCTCCAGCCGCGCCTTCACACCAAACATGAGGCAGGCAAGACGTCAAATGCTTTCGATTGTCCGGACGGCTTCACAGAGCCAACCCCTGGGTGACGGGAAGGAAGCGCGCGCGTGAACGCCATCTTCAATCGCCGCCCGTGCCGCTCTGTGCTGCTCTGCGCTGCTGCGCAGAGGCACCTGCCTTGTCCACCCTGAGAAGGTGGTTCCCAAGGTGGCTGGAGCCCGGGGCCAGCCACCTCCTCCCACAGCAGGGATTCAGCCCCTTGGGTGTAACTGTTTCTCAAGCCGCCTTCGCCTTTCTTTTTTCTCCCATCTTGGAAAGACTGTCTTTTTCTGAGCCCGTAAGGGCCCTGGGAGACTCCAGCAGAGGGCGAAGCAGGGGCCGAGGCCCCCCCCGCTGTGACAGACGCGGCACGGCGGGCTGGCTGCGTCTGTGGATGCTGGTGCTGGCTGCCGGCGATCCTTGGGGTTCCTTGGCTGGAATCCCCGCTCTCTGTCTCCTTTCTCTTCCAAGGTCCCGCCAACTTCCGGCTTTTCCCCATGGCCTTCCTCCTAGGAGGCCTCTGGTAATCCAGATGGAGACCCCATTTGTTGGGCCACACCTGAACTAAAATGACAGTTTCAAGAGGTCCCATGGACAGTGAGGCCACGTGCAGGGCAGCGGAGTGAGGTACATTGCACACGGGGTGCATCTCACATGGGGTGCACCACGCTTGGATTAAGCAAGCAGCTTGCCCATGCAGTTGGCGAGTGGCAACAGGGAGATGCTGGCCAGCGCTGACCCCAAAGCCAAGTGCTTGGCCACTGGTTGTCCTGACTCCACAGAAGAGACGAAAGCCAAGGACCAGAGGGAAGACAGAGGTCTGGGTGCCGAGCAGAAGGGGGACTGTGGCCAACAAGCTGCCCTGCCGCCCGGAGGGTGACGAGTCGGCCAAAATGGAGCGTGGAGAACCTGCTTCCCAGCCCGGGGCCTCCTTGCAGGAGCTGGAGCGTGTGGGGAGAGGAGCAGCGGCTCCTGCACCATCGGCGGGTTCCCCTGAGAACAGGTTCTGAGGCCACTCCTGGCACTGCTGGGTTCACGGGTACAGGCGAAGGCGCTTCAACAGCAGGTGAAAGGAGTGAGCCTAAGTGGCTTGAGTTGGTCCCCGAGGTGCATGTCTCTTTAAGGGCTGTGATTTTGGCTTTGGCTGGCTGATCAAAAGCGGGTTTCTGTCATCTCTCAGGCACCCCGGGGCTCCCAGAGGCGGGTGCTGTCCACGACGCAGGCCCGGGCTCCGAGACCCCTGGGGCCACCCTGAAGCTGCAGGGACGGACCTGGTGGCCTCAGAGAAGCAGGGATGGGTGGGGACTTGGCGGAGACCTTCTCCTGCATCTGCTCAGAGGCTGCCAGAGACAGGGCTCTCACCCCACCCCACCCCCAGGCCCTTTGCCTTTTGGATAAAGCTGCCCAGCGAACAAAGTCACTGCTGGGGCCAGCGCACAGTGCTACCGCCACTTAGGAAGGCAGTCTGGCAGTTTCTTAGGAAGCTAACGCAGTCTTGTATCTACGAAGGGCCTGAAAACTTACGTCCACACAAAGAGCCGCACACGTGTGCTGCTAGCAGCCTTATTCCTCACCACCCGAACCTGGAAGCAGCCAAGATGCCCTTCTCAACAGATGAGCGAGAAACAGTGGCATGTCCACTCGACGGCATATTCTTTAGGGAGAAAGAGAAATGAGCTCTCACGGCATGAAAACCGTGGAGGAACCTGCAACGCACGCTGCTGAGTACAGAGAGCCACTCGAAAAGGCCCCACGCTGCATGATTCCAGCTCTGCGACATTCTGGAAAAGGCAAAACTGCAGGCACAGCTGGAAGGGCCCAGAGGGAGAAAGAGGTGAGTGGGTGGAGCACGGGGCATTTTCCAGGCGGTGAAACTAGTCCGTACGATGCTATAGTGGTGGGTCCCTGCCATTGAGCACCTGTCAAAACCCACGGTGTCGCACAGCACAAAGAGTGACCCTGAACGCCAACCACGGACCTTGGTTAAGAGCACGGGTTGCCGCCAGCGCATGCACCGTGGCGCCTGGGCCCCTCTGATGCACGTGTTGATGAGGAACCTGCTCCTGGGAGGTTTATGTGGGAGTTGTCTGTTTTCTGCGATTTCCTCCTGTAAACCTAAACCTGCTCTTAAAATGAAGTTTTACGCAAACACAAAATCAACGGTGGAACACCCCTTTCGAGTGTCTGGAAACGGTGGGCTGCTCAGCATCCAGAACTTGGGCTCCAGGCGCCGGCCCACTCCTCAGCAGGAACCAGAGGGCCTTTGGGCCACCGCGGTCCCCCCAAGGGAGTCCGAGCCGCCGAGCCAGGCTCAAACCACCCCCCACCACCTTCCTGGCGTCCGAGGAGGGTCCCGGGCAGGTCGGCCACGGTGGCCAGCCCCTCTCCCCCCAAAGTCTCCCGGCCTCCCCGGGGCTCATCCACGTCCACATCGGCTGCTCGAGGGCAGCCCCCAGCCTCAACTGCGGCTTTGTCAGTGTCCTTGGCACCCAGCGGCGGGGGCCTGCCCACGGGCGGCCGGGACCCCAGTCCCGCAGGGCTTACCGCACCCCACCTCCAGCCACGTCAGCGTGGACTCCTGAGGGTGGCTTCACATGTGACGCTGCCGAGCCGGCTTCCCCCTGCAAGAGCGAGGACGGAGCCATTCCCCCTGGGCCGAGGAGGGTGGAAGTCAGCACCAAGCCACCTGGCCACGGGGGTGCTTCCGGCGGCTGCGGCTCCAGCCCTCCCTCCTTCCTGCAGGAAAGCTCTCGCCAGCCCCTCCGGCCCCCTCCCAGGGCTCCCCTGCTCACTGACAGCCCCTCCTTGCTGTCCCCAGTCAAGCCCCCTCCCTGACACCTCAGCCTGCCCACTCCCAGGCTTGTAATTCTGAGTCTGGGTTTTCGTGCTGGAAGCCAGGACTCGCTGTCTGTACCTGCAGGAGTCCATGGGGAGGGCTGTGTGTCTCCTAGAAGGTGTTTTTGGGGGTGAGAGGAAGCTGAGGGAGATGGGGGCTGCTGAGAAGGATGGGGGAGTGCTGGAGAGGTGGGGGTGCCGAGGTGGGATGCCGAGGGGAGGGAGAGAGACGTCCCGCGCATAGAGCACACGTCAGCACAGACCCCTCCCCTGTGAGCTCCGTCTGAAATGGAATAAGGCAAAGCAGGCTTTGCCGTAGAAATCCCCCACCTTCTCTCCCCGGAGCAGACTCACTCTCCCAGAAAGGACGAGGAGGGCACAGGCCTGTCCGAGCTCCGGCTGCGGCCCCCGCACTCCGCCTGGGAAAGCAAACTGTACAACAGCTCCCGCCCGGGGCCGCTGGGGGAACCGGGCCCCAGGGCAAAGGCCCTGCGGCTGCCACCAGCCCGCATGTCCATTGGGCCTGGGACGCCCAGGGACAGGGTGCCGAGACTGTGGGGCTCGGAGGTGACCCCCTTCCAGCACAAAGCAGTAGCTCATGCCAGCGGCGCTCACGCCCTCCACCCGCTGCCGGCCCATCTGGGACAGTCACCTGGGAAATGGTTTTCCCTGCCTCGAGCGGAATCTCCTCCCAGGAGCTCCCTCTGGCTCCGGCTTCCTTCCCTTCCATGGGAGTCATGTAGGGGTTGGCACCCCAGCATCTCTCCTCAAACTCCCTCCAGCCCGAGCACCCCGGTTTCTCGGCAGCCTCAGGCCCTTTCCCTTCAGGCCCCAGAGAGCCAGCCTGGCCCAGAGAACCCGCCAACCCCCTTACGTCTGGTCGACCCCGTGATGGTTTGGAACAGTCAGAGGCCTGGAGGCCTGGGTGGAATGGATGCCTGGCTGATGGGTAAGGGAGAGCCACAACCTCCAGCATGACCTACAGAGACGCAACTTCCAGAAGCTTCCGGAGCCTCTGGAAAGAGGGCCTGGCTTGCTCCACCCCCGCCTTGCTTTTCCCCAAGCCCTCAGTCCTGCTTCCTTGCATCACTAGGTCCTGGATCAAAAGCCACAGAAGACTCCTTAACTGAGGACTTCCCAGTAGAAAAGGGACCCAGCTCCTGGGCAGCCAATGAAACAGGGAAAAGGGACAAACCTCTGCTCTAAAGGCCGGCTTGTCCCTGGCCCCCCAACACCCTCAGCCTAGGAGGCTGCGGGCGCTGGCAGCACGTGGAGAGCGCAGCGTGGCGAGCCTAGGAGGCTGCGGGCGCTGGCAGCACGTGGAGAGCGCAGCGTGGCGAGCCTAGGAGGCTGCGGGCGCTGGCAGCACGTGGAGAGCGCAGCGTGGCGAGGGCTTTGGTGGGGGTGCTGCAGGGCCGGCGGGCATCCGGCGAGGGCCTCTGAGCATGGCAGGCCGGCGGCCCTGACGCCCACCACGCACAGGAGCAGACAGATGCTCAGAGAAGCTGTGCCTTCTGCCGAGGGACAGGGCCAGGGCCTGGGAGCCAGACCTGGAAATTGGCTCTCTAACCCCAAAGCACCGCTGTGGCTTAGGCCAAGCCCAGAGGCAGCCCGCAGAGCTGCAGTGCCAAACAGAGACTCAACCACCTGCTCCTTTGAGTTTCAGAAACTTCTACTGAGGACCCACCACACGGAAGACCTGTGCAGATGCCCCAAGTTGACCAAGACTCAGCCGGGACCCGCTGGGATCCAGCTGAACTAGAAACCAGATGAGTGCACCTGCCACCCGGGAGGCATGAGCCTCACCTGCAAACCAGGTCGAATAAACCAGCAGTTTCACTGGGGGTCCATGAGGGGCACCACTGAGCCTCCACCTCGCCTGGGTTTCCCCTGCCCAGGACGGTGCCTCGTGCAGGGCGGCCACCTGCCAGCAGGCCTCTGGCCAGGGTCAACTGGCCTGGCTCCCTCCCAGACGCCGCAGAAGCACAGCTAATGGAGCCCTGGGTTCCGAGCCGGGGGGAGTGCCGGGAAGCTTCCACCAAGCCGGGCAGCGGGCGAGCTTGGCCCTGGGCCAGGGAACAGCGGGATCTGCGGCCACTGGAAACAGGCGTGACCCACGCTCCCTGGTGCGCCGGGGCCGTCCTTCTGGAAGGTTTGCCTGTTCGAGGTGCCAACCGGCTTCAGACTTCAACAGCGCCCCACTGCCTGCAGGGGAGTGAAAACGCAAGGGGCGGACATAATGCTAAGTGGAAGACGTCCGTGAGTTAGGGGGTTCCCTCCACGTGGAGGCCCAGCACAGGCGCAGGCACGGGAGATGGACTGGCAGTTGCCGGAGGCTTGCTGGGGGGAGGGCGCATGGGGGGTGATACCTAAACGGCACAGGGTTTCTTCCCGAGGCCACAAAGCTGCTCCAAATTGACTGTGGTGACAGCTGCACATATCTGTGAGGACGCTGCAAACCAGGAACTGTGTGCCTGAAGCAGGTGGATGACACGGTCTGCCAACTATATCTCAATAAATCTGCTTCAAGAAGTAACGGTTACGTGCTGGATTCTTTGCTCGAGTCCTCCATCTGCCCCTCCTGGCTGTCTGGACCCTCGAGACTCGGTTTCTCCAATGGACATCGGGGGGATGGTGTCCTAGCAGGTGTGAATGAGGTACGCCCTCCGGAACCCGGCGCACAAGGAAGCGCCACGCGCTGCACGGCGTGATGTCCCGCGCTTGCCCCCCCCAGCACGTGGACTCCACCACCCCGGAAGGCTTGGTTGGGTGGTTCTGGATCCTTCCCTCACTGCTGCCATTTGCGCAGGTCCTGCTCTTTGGCGCGGCCCAGCGAGGCCTTCGTGGTCCGTGTCCGCCCAGGCCCTCGCGCTGCGCGCTGTCGCAGCACCTCCCGCTCTCAGTCCGCTCAGGGCTCCACATGCCAGCTCTTCGTCTAGGTCGGCCTCTTTGCCTGCCAGGCCCCCTCCTAAACCGGAGCCTCCAGGGAGTCCCACCCTGCGCCAGTGGCCGGCTGCCCTCCCGCCGGAGCAGTGTCTGCCATCAGCACTTTGACCACGCTTGAGCCCCCTTGCAGCCCGTCCCTGTATTTCAAGACTACACCCTCTCTTCCTCTCTCTGACCTCTTCCCACCGGGAACACCCCATCCCACAAGGGGCCATGGACCCGGGAATAACCATGCAGCTCCAAGCAGCCAAGAGCACGGGCGCTGCTTGTTGGGGGCAGGGGCCAGAAGGAGGAAGAGGGAGAGGAGAAGTCAGCACCTCCCCGGCATCGTTCGTCTCGCATCCTCAGCTCCAGCCCCCACACAGCGGCAGGGAAAAGGCCTCCTGCGTTCTGCTCAGGTCCCAGAAACCCACTCCAAACCAGGAGGCGCAGGTAAATGGAAGGAGACGTTTCAGGGACACCCCTCCCAAGCTCAGGACCATGGGTGCCCGACATCTGGAGGGACGCGGCTGTGACCGTGGGGGCACGAGGCTGGACAGGTGAATGCATGGCATTCAGCCCCAACCAGCTCCCCAGTTCATCCCACTACAGGCACGTGACCACAGCTTGGCGACCCGGCTTCCAGAAAGCCCTCCAACCAGGCTGGCCCGAACAGGCACGTGTGGCCTTGCAAATCCATGGAAACCCACTCTTGCCCTCCTCGTGAGTCTAGACACACACGCCAGGAGCCTGGGAGTCAACCCCAGCACCTCCCACCCTCATGCCCCATGTCCACGGACACTGCCCATTCCGCCTCTGATGCATCTTCCAAAGATGCCCGCTCCTGTCTATCCACCCGGGCAACGCCCCAGTCCCAGCTGCCATCGTCGTTTCCTAGACAACGCTGACAGCATCCATTCTCAGCCTCTGCTGTCCATTCTCCACTCTGCAGCCAAATCACCCTTTATCCAATGCAAACCTCACCCTGTCACCCCGGCCAAAACCCTTCAGTGGCTCCACTGGTCCCTCAGTGCAGCTGGCAGTCCTCGCCTGTGTGCTCAGACCTCGTCGACTGGTCTCCACCAGCCCTGGTTCCAGGGCTCCAGCCACACTGGGGTTGCCTCCCTGTGTCAGGCTTCCTCCTGCCACAGGGCCTTTGCACATCTAGTCCATCCCCATTCATCCTCCAGAGCTCAGCTAAATCATTCATTTCTCTGACATCCCTCAGTAGTCAAATCCCTACTGCACCACGTGTGTCTACTTTGCCGAGCTCCTCACAATGATCATTTTGCATTTATGCGTGTCTCTCTCCCATGAGGGTGAGAGTTCTACAACACCAAAGGCTATCTGGCTATTGTCACCACTGCACCCTTGGCCACCCAGCACAGCGCTGGCACGAAGGCACTCAACAAACACTTGCTGAAAGAGGGGTGGAAACTGTCGGCACCCTCACCTCCCGACCACATTGTGTACGCTGTCTCGGCATGACCTTGCTGGGTGACCTTGGGCAAGTCAGTTCCCAATTGGCAATTGCCGCCTCATTTTCCCTTCGGAGAAAGGAGGCATTTGAACCAGATGGCCTCTAAGTTTCCTGCAAGATCTAAAATTCTGAGGTGGTTCCACCAGTCTTCCTGCACCCGGCATGGCTGACGGGAGGTTGACATCCGTCAGAGTCAACTGTTCTGCGTTTAGAAGTGTTTAGAATTTTCCCTCTATCCACAGTGCCCTGAAATTTCACCCAAATAACTCTTTGAACGTAAATCTTTCTCATTTTGTTTTCCAAATCTTTTCCCCTGTTGGTATTTATCCTTCTTGACATGGAATCTGAAGCCTCGGCTCTTGCCCTGCTCCATAAAATGTCTTCTGTGATTTCTTCCATCCTCACCTCATCTTCATTTACTCTTAGTTCCTTTTGGAAGTTCCAGAAGCAGATGTTGAAACATCTGGATCTATTTTCCATGGTGCATTACTCTGTCCCTTATTTCTTTGCCCTTCTGTGCTGGATTCCAGGGGAATTCTTCAGTTTGAACTTCCAGCTCATGAATTTATTTTTCAGCTGTATCCAGACGCTATTCATAAATGTTGGATTTTTTTTTTTCCTTTTTGACAATCAAATGTTTGATTCCCGAGCCCTCTAACCACTGCTTGTTTGGATGCAAGGTCTTCCTGCATCTCTCTGAAGCTAGCGATATTTACAGTGTGGGGTCCACAGTCACTCCTGGGTCTGTGACCAGGGGCATGGCCTCTCTGGAGCCAGCAGTCGCCCTTTCTGGTTTTGATGGCACCGCTGTCCCTGCTGGGCGTGGCGTGGCATGAGCTAGATGGTGGGGAGGAGGGCACACTGCCTACGGGTCCCGAGCACCCCTGGCATTCCTCGTGGCTAGCCCCCAGCCCCTCACTCTTCTCAGGTCCGTTGTCTGGGTCTCGGCTCTCCTGTCCCCTCTCCCCGTGCCTGCTGTCTTCACAGCATCTTCCTCCAGGAATGCTTTGGGCTCTTTTCCTCTTCCTGTAGCTCTTCCTGTCGACTTGCCACCTTTCAGGAATTCCTGGTGCTTGCAGTTCCCTGATGGCAAGCTTCCGCACTGCACATTTATTCTGTTTCTTTTGCCCATTTCGTGAGGCTTTTGGGAGAAGGAGGGTAGACGTCAAGCCTGATCTGCCATCCCACCCGGACCTTCATGTGGGAATCTGTGAGATTGCGTGAGACGCAAAGCCCCCTCACGGAGGGGCACGTCCTCCGTGCGCAGTGGTCGGGGAGGGGAGCTTCTCCCTCTGCTGTGGGCACTCTAGTGAAGCGGAGCAGCGCGTTGACTCATTCTTAAAACCAGGACTGACGAACGAGCATTACTTCCATTTTCGATGAAACTTAGGACGGCCAGGTAAGGAGATCACAAATGGTGGCTGCCAGGCCCAAACCCGGACCTTCCGAGGCTAAATCCCCAGCTTAGCTCCCACAGCAGGATCATCCCCAGTGTCTGAAAGGACTCCATTATCAGCATAGGCCAATGAGTTCATGGTCCCCAGGTTCCAGAACATTCCTAGTCCAATCCCGGCCTCTGTGACTCACCACCTCCTCGGAGTCAAAGGCTGCCCAGACCCAGCGAGCAGGGCTGACGTGGCGTGGACAGGCCACCTGGGGCCGAGGGACCCTCTCCACCACCCACTCACTAAAGACTGTTAATGAGGCACCTAATCGCATGCGCCTCAGTTTCCAAAAGACGTTAGCATGAAGGAAGGCTGCAGGATACCAAGATTGATATACAAAAATCAGTTGTATTTCTATACATGCGCAATGAAATCAAGAGAGCGATTCCATTTACAGGCACATCAAAAAGAATAAAATACTTGGGAATAAGTTTAGCAAAGGAGTGCAAAACGTGTAGTCTGAAAACCACAAAATTTTGGCGAAATAAATTGAATATCTAAATAAATGAAAACCCAACCCAGGTTCACGGGTAAGAAGACTAAATATCGTTACGATGACACTGCTCCCCAAACCGATGGACAGATTCAATGCAATCTCTCTCAGAATCCCCGCTAACGCCTTTGTAGAAACTGGAAATACGATTCTAAAGTTCCCTTAGAATTGCCAGGGCCTTAGGATGGCCAAAACGATTTTGAAAGAGAAGAACAAAATTGAAGATCTCACACTTCCAGACTCCAAAACCTACTACAAAGCATCCCAATTTCAAGACAGTGCGGGACTGGCACAAAGGCAGAAATATAGACGAATGGACTAGAGTTGAGAGTCCAGAAATGAACTCATACTCTGTGGCCTATTGATTTGGACAAGGCTGGCAAGACCTTCCAACAGAGGAAGAATAGTCTCATCAAGAAATCATGCTGAGACACCTGGAAACCCACAGGTAGGAGAATGAGTGTGGACCCTCCCTCATTCCACAAACAAAAATTAACCAAAAATGCATCTAAGACCCAAAGGCAAGAGCTACAACTATAAAACTCCTAGCCGGAAACGTAGGAGTAGAACTGTACCATCTTAGATTTGGCAAAAGATTCTCAGTGAGACACCGAAAGCACTATCAATAAAAGAAAACAGAGATAAATTGGACGTCATCAAAATTAAAACTTTTATGCCTCAAAGGACACCATTAAGAACGTGAAAAGACAACCGAGAGAATGGAAGAAAATATTTGCAAATCATATATCTGAAAAGAGACTTATTTCTAGAATATATAAAGAATTCTTTTAATTCAGGAATAAAAAGACAAATAACCAAACTTTAAAAAGGACAAGGGATCTTAATAGACGTGTCTCCAAGGAAAATAAACAAATGGCCAATAAGCACGTGGAAAAATGTTCAACATGAGGTTCCACTTTACACCTACTAGGAGGGCTGTTACTAAAAGTCCATTAAATGGGAAGCGGGTGTGGCTCAGTGGATGGAGCCCCCGTTTACCATATGGGAGGCCCGGGTTCGCGTCCCGAGGCCTCCTTGTGAGGGCACGCCGGCCTGAGCGGTGCGGTGGGCTGATGCAGCAACCTCACGGCAGGAAGCGGGTGTGGCGCAATGGATAGAGCACCCGTTTACCATATGAGAGGCCCCGGGTTCGCTTC
>JAQZBX010090247.1:0-12552 GCA_029593785.1 Cabassous unicinctus
GGCGAGCCGGCCTGCCCTCACAAGGAGGCGCAGGGAAGCGAACCCGGGGCCTCTCATATGGTAAACGGGTGCTCTATCCATTGCGCCACACCCGCTTCCTGCCGTGAGGTTGCTGCATCAGCCCACCGCACCGCTCAGGCTGGCGTGCCCTCACAAGGAGGCCTCAGGACGCGAACCCGGGCCTCCCACATGGCAAACGGGGGCTCCAACCACTGAGCCACACCCGCCTCCCCATAGCTTTTTATTTCTCTTGGGTAAATACCTAAGAATAGACTTGCCAGGTCATAGGATAGTTGTATGTCTAACTTTTGAAAAAACTGCCAAACCTTTTCCCCAAGTGGCTGTACCATTTTACATTCGCACCACCAACATGGAAGGGTTGCTGCTGCTTGCTGTCCTTGCCAGTGTTTGGTGGTGTCAGTCTTCTTCATTGTAACCAGTCTGGGGGTGTGTGGTGGTATTAACACTAGTTTTAATTTAATTGCATTGATGATTTCAATGATGTTTAGAATCTTTGCAAGTGATTATTGGCCAGTAATCCATGTTCTTTTGTGAAGTTTCTGTTCAAATCTTTTGTCCATTTTTCAAATGATGATGTTTGTCATTTTAATTTTTAAATTGTAGGAGTCCTTTGTCAGTTATTTTTTTTTAATGATGGCTTTATTGAGATATAATTCACATATAAAATTCACTCTTTTAAAGGGTACAATTCATTTATTTTTAGTATATTCACGTTGTTGTACAGCCATCACCACTAATTCCAGGACATTTTCATCACCCTAAAAAGAAACTTATCAGTTAGCACTCACATCCTAGTCCTTCTCCCTCCAGCCCCTGACAGCCATTAATCTCTTCAGAGATATGTTTGCAAGTAATTTCTCCCCATCTGAAGCTCACATATTTATTTTCTCAAAGGTGTTTAGAGCAGACTTTTTAAATCTTAATGAAGTCTAATTTATTTATTTTTTTTCTTTTATTGTGTTTGTTTGCTTTCTGTGATCTAAGAAACCATCGCTTATCTCTGAGTTTAAAAGAGATTCTCTTGGTTTCTTCTAGAAGCTTTATGGTTTTAGCTTTTATGTTTAGGTCTGTGATCCAGCTTGAATGAATGTTTGCTCATACTTTGAGGTAGATTTCTCGATTCATTTTTTTCCCCCAACAGACATTCATTTGTTTGAAAAGACTTTCCTTTTTCTCCCTTACTATTAAAAATTCATACATATGCATTTTGGCTGCAGTTGCTAGGCTGCTATCACAATTTTGGCGGGCAAGTATTACTCAAATTCAATTTGACTCTTACTTAGCAGTTATTACCTTACTCAGTGAAAGAGAAGAATAAAATGTGGTGAAATGTTACCTCTAAAGGAATTTAGATACTATGAGTGCTACAGTTACCAAGAGATTAACAGGAATCATAGGTATGGAAGGTTTACAACAGTGGCATATATCATATATAATTATTTTTAAATATGAGTTTGGGGCATTTTGTCTTCTAGAAAATGTATTCTTCATGTCAAATTTTGACAAAAAGATGAGCCATCTAAACCAAAATACTAAATTGTTCCTTTCATATTTTCTGTCATTTTTAAGCACTCTGTTTTTGCTCAGGTTGTTCTCTTTTTCCCCCCAAACCTACTTCAGTTCCGGTTTTCATCCTTACATTAAAAATTGAACTATTCCTCAAGGCCCAGCTCACGTGATTCGACTTGGGCAGTTTTTTTTCTGGTATCCCTACTGGAACATTGTTCTCTCCCTCCCTTTCTCACCTGTGAACTCCCATAGCACTTTCTATCATGTTCTACCCTGTGTTAGAGTTGTTTGTGAAGGCACCTTATCTCCCTCAGCTAAGTCACAGATTCTTTGAGGCCAGAGAGTTTGTCATATTCAGTTCTGTCTCCCCAGTGTGCCCAGCACAGGCCTGTCACAGGATGTCACAGTGCATTGTTCAGTGCACTGAGGGGCATTCTTTTTATATGGAAGCAGAGGAAAGGGAAAAGCTGAAGGAAAATGAGTTTAACTGATAATTTGGCCATTGGCCATAAAGTTAGGTTGAGTCATGTAGTGCATCACTCAAGAAGATAGTCTTACAGAGGACTCACTGTTCTTTTTTTTCAAGGACAATTTAAATTATTAGTCATTATCTGTGACTATGCATAGAGTTTAGGTATGCATTTTAAAGGAGCTCTTCAGAACACTAAGAACTGAAATGAATTTTTGGACACTTGTAATTCCAGAATCATGAAACCATAATAATCCTATGTTTCTACTCTTTTGAATGTATGTTCAATTGTATCACAAAACCAAATTTAAAATATGTGTAATGATTGAGGTGATGCACTCACAACTATGTGATTATACCAAATACCATTGATTGTACACTTTGGATGAATTGTATGCTTTATTAATATGTATCAATAAAATTGATTTGTTTAAAAAATATGTGGATTGTGCAACGCCTAATCTATATCTTTTATTCTCTTTCTGTGATCAGTTGAAAATAGATTGTACTTCCAGTACCATTTTTATAAAAACTGACTTAGTATTTCTGTCTGATAGTAAGGAATCATAAGCATAGAAAATGAGATTCAGAGAAAGTTGTTTGCCTTATAGATGCTCCTTATTTAAGAGAAGGACAAATTTTCTTCCTACACTTGAAATAAATTAAAAATTATAAATAACCTAAAACTCAAAAAGAGTTGTCAAGCCTGCAAGGTACAGTTAATAAATTTATGTTTTGACTATCATCATGCAGATCTTTTCCAGCAAGGCCCAGAGATAAATTAAATCAGCTAATTAAGTGTTCAAGGTGTGGGTGGTTTTTTTCCTTCTTCAGTAATTAAACCATTTAAGGTTAAAAAACAAACCCAATTGCTTAAGACTCCTTGACTGGGTGGCTGGGTTCTAGTGAAACCGGCATGGCTGGAGCCTTGCCCAGATCTCTTCCAGGAGTCTTTGTCAGAGCAAGCAGGGGCTTCCTAGAGGAGTTACAGTTATTTCTAAAACTGATTCCTCATTGGTTTGCTTATTTGTAATTTTTAAATTCATCTTTTCATTTAAGACACGTGTTTTTTTTTTCATTGAAGTGCTAGCTAAATCCATTATGTTTAAGAGACACACATGTGACCTTCTCACAGGGTATTGGCTCTAGGACAGCTCTTCTCTGTGCATTGACTTTCCTTTATACACATTTTATGCCTCTCCTTTTCTAGACTCAAAACTCCCAGCCATAAGTGAACAGCCACCGCCTCCACATCCAATCAGGATCACAAAGACAGCAGCTCGCAAAGACCCAGATGTGAACATTGTTTTAGAAAGGCCTTGCAATGGCAAGTAAGTAGTAATAGACTGTTTGATTTTGTTGTAGTTAGTTGCCTTTAACGTTGTTGAATTTTGATTTCCTTCAATTTCCCCAAGACAGAAATTCTTCTTTTGAGCAAGGTCTTGCCAAACTCCAGGTATATTAGATGGCTCAGTAAAATAGCACGTTTATAAGTATATAACATGTAAACTATTAAGTATATAACAGTAAAATAATGTTTACAAGATGCAATAATCAGTATATTGCATCTTAAGAAGCCTTCTGTTTTCAGTAACATTCCATTGGTATTTATTGTTGAAAGTATCACATTGGTACATGTGGGTTTTTCTGCTAATAACTGCTAGATTTGCTTTAAGAATTCTTTTTAGGGGACAGGAATTCCTACCATGTCAAGGGTCAGTCCAGTAAAAAAGGGAAACAATTAGTGGTGCTAGGATGTTGAGTTTTGTTCAGGGTGAGGAAGGAAAATGAAGGTAAGCCTTTTGTTATCAAACCATCAGGGTGAATTAACAGTCTGCCTTTTGCTCACAAATTATTTTGAATGCTTTCATTATTTTTATTTGCTCTCAGTTCCCTGGATGAAAGTGTGAGAACAGAAGAGCAATCAGAGGAAAAAGAGGCTCCCTTTCTCTCCCCCTCGGAATATTCTCCACAGAAAGAGGGCCAAGCTCTCTATGTTCCCCCTGGAATGCTGCACAACATTGGTGACTACTGTAGCCGCTTTGAGCACTACCTCCGGATGATCGCTCATGAGGCCAGGGGCTCCTTCAACCCATGGCTAATAGCCGAAAGGTCAGCCAGACGTTATGTTCTTCTGTCTAGGAATCGAGGGCCAAATGTTAGACTTTCAGAAAAGCTGGAGAAAAGGCTGGCTGAGGTTTCTGGAGTTTGAATGGCTGATTTTGTGCCATTGGGCCGGCATTCTCTGCTACCTGCCTTTTTTTAGATACAGGAGACTTTAAAACAGCGAGGGTAGTGATCCCCGAAGGAGCACTCTACAGCAACCCCTTCTCAGCACCCCCTTCTCAGGCAGAAGCACAGTGGTCAGGAGTCAAGCCAGGGCTGGTTTCCTGTTGGTGTTAATGAGGACTGTGTCCCATCAGAGAGCACAAAGCATTGACTGCAGGAAACAGTCATGGTCATAAAATCCTCATGGTCAGGACAAGCTTGCATTTATGAGCAGCAGGTCTTCTGACTTTGCAACATCTTCTTTAACCCTTCTTCTCTTTCTCTTGGGAATGCTAGCTTGGTGGACTCATAAAACAGGATCCTGCTGCTACTAAATATTTGAAGAATGGGTAGCCTTCTTTTACGTATGAACTATGTGAAAGACAGGTGTAAATCCATTCTTTTTAAAAGAGGTCCCACATTTAAATTCCTCCTGAGTGTCACTTTATTTCAAGCATTCAGATACTTTGATACTTTTCATCACTGAGTTAAATAGCATTCTATGATTACATTTCTTTCTTGAACAAATTTTTTTAAATTTCCAAGAGTTAATGATTGTCTCATTTTAATTTGCTTGTTCTTTTATATATGCATTGTTAACTTTTCCCACACACTAGCCAACAACTTCTCAGTATAATTTTCCTCATGATTAAAAATATCAGTTGATCTCTGTTCCTCTTGGGACCCTCTTTCCTCCTACCCCAGTCTGGAGATCTGCTCCATGACTTTTGGTCTGGGTCTTCCCTTCATCATCACACTGAGGGTTAGATAACCTCCCTTCCATACCAGATTCCTTATTTTGGTGCCCTTGTCTTCCTCTTTCTTGGTTTACTCTTTTATTTTGCTGGAGCATTTCCTGCCTTGGGTATTGGAGGAAATTTCTTAAGACTTATTGTTTGGAAGTGTCTTTATTCTACCCTCATACTTGATTGATGATTTGGCTGGGTTTAAAATTACTGGTGTATTTTTTCCAAAGAATGTCCCTCCCTTCTTTTGTGGGGGTGGCAGAGGGATTGTCACTTAGCTGCCTGGAGGAGGGGTAGAGACCTATCAATCTCACTGCTCATTCTGCAAATTTTCAATTGTTTCCGCAATTTCTACCCCATATCTCATTCTACCTTTATGATACCCAGCACTCTTCCTTCATGAGTTTTTCTCATGTTTTGTGGGATAAATTAGCTTGCTTTTCCTTGGCATCCCCTGCTACAGGCTCTTAGGTTTCAGTTTCCTCTGTATTTCCTCTATCTTGCTAAATCAGTTAGGTTTCTTGCATCTGCTTTTCATCTGAAAATTTCAGACATCTACTTTTGTCTTTTGCACAGATAAACTTGGTTCTTGGCTTCACCATCATCAGGCACTTGGCTTTCTCTGGTCTGCTAAATCATTTGTCATTTGCCTAACTGCTTTGTTGGGCTTCTAAAATTTTATTGATATTTCTTGTTTGCTGGCATTTATAGTTTTATAACTTTCATTTATTCTTTTAGTGACCTATAGTGGGATTGGGAGGCCTGGGAGGAGATGAATGCTGGGTTTGATCTGTCCTTTTTCAATAGAAGTCTCCCCCATTTGTTTTTCAAACCAGGATCCTTCAGGGTTTGCTTTCATCAAAAGCACTTTCACCTCACGCTTTCCTTTCACAGTATTCCCATTTGCATCCAGTTTATATCATTTGCTCCCTCTGATCATTGGAACTGTGCTTTTTTTCCCCTTGTAGGTTTATGTGTTTATTTATCTATTTCTTCTCACTTAGTGGGGTTTTTGAGGCAGGAGCAAAGATAATCACTTATGTTCAATCCCCCAAATTTAACCTGAAGCCCTGGGACTTCTCTGAAATATACAAAACTCTTCAAAGGATATGAGACTGTGTTCTGGCTGAGGTGCACATTTGTCTTTATAAAAGGGATTTTCTGGGGGAAGAGAATAGATACACTTGTTTCCATGTGTTAACACACAGTCTATATAGCATGGTCTCTTATTTTTCCCATAACTGGTCTGGATTGGTTAGGCTAACTGGCATATTGGGAAATCCAAAAGCAAGCTAAGGAAGATAAATTGTTTCTTATATGTTCTTACCATCTGATAAAATGTTACATTTTGTTCATAGTTGTTTTGTAGATGTAAGAAAACCTTCTCTCAACCTATAAGGAATATTAGGTTACATTCTAGAAGAAAGAGCTATTAAAATACGCCTGGTATTAAAAAAAAAAAGTTCTCTTCCTTTGCCATCCTTTAACCCTAGGTGACAGTGCATCTAAATATTCTAGTTATTTTTTGTCTCTCATTTTTGTTTCTTACTTGAATGTTCCAAAGATGAGAATTGTATTGATCTTGAAAAAGTATCCAGAGACAATTGACTCCATCTAATGGCCTCTTGGTGAGGGACTGAAGTTAGTTGGGTGTTTCTTTTAATGTTTTCGTTCCTCCTTACTGTTGTAATTGTTTTGCAGTGCCATGAACCATGCCCATGTAAGACAGCAAACTTAATTGATAAGTGTTGCATGTATTCTGACTACTCCACCAACTGGCTGTTCCCCCATCAAGGAAAAGTTCTTGAAGAAAATTAAAAGCGAACAGATAAGAAAGTGAAAGAGCCTTGTTGCTGATATGGAGAGTTTTAGTGGTCTGGTTAGAAACGAGCCACAACATTTCCTTAAGCCAAAGCCTAACCCAGAGCAAAGCCCCAACTCTTTTTGATTTTCTGAAGGCTGAAAGAGATGCAGAAGCTGCAGGGGAAAAAAGTTTGAAGCTAGCAGAGGTTGGCTCATAATGTTTAAAGAAAGAAGCCATCTCTATAACATAAAATTACAAGGTGAAGCAGCAAGTGCTAATACAGAAGCAGCAGCAAGATGTCCAGAAGATCTAGCCAAGATAATTGATGAGCCTGGGTACACTAAACAACAGATTTTCAAAGTAGATGAAAAAGCTTTATATTGGAAGAAGTTGCCATCTAGGACTTTTATAGCTATAGAGGGGAAGTCAGTGCCTGGCTTCAAAGGACAGGCTGCCTCTCTTGTCAGGGGCTAATGCAGCTGGTGACTTTAAGTTGAAGCCAGTGCTCATTTACCATTCTGAAAATCCTAGGGCCCTTAAGAATTATGCTAAATCTACTCTGCCTGTGCTCTGTGGAACAACAAAGCCCGAATGGCGCCACATCTGTTTATAACATGGTTTACTGAATATTTGAAGCCCACCGTTGAGCCCTACTACTCAGAAAAAAAAAATATTACTGCTCATTGACAGTGCACCTGGTCACCTGAGAGCTCTGATGGAGATGTACAGTGAGATTAATGTTGTTTTCATGCCTGCTAGTACAACATCCATTCTGCAGCCCATGTATCAAGGAGTCATTTTGACTTTCAAGTCTTACTGTCTAAGAAATACATTTCGTAAGGCTGTAGCTGCCATAGATAGTGATTCCTTTGATGAATCTGGGTTAAGTAAATTGAAAACCTTCTGGAAAGGATTCACCATTCTAGATGCCATTAAGAACATTTATGATTCATGGGAGGAAGTCAAAATATCCACATTCATGGGAGTTTGGAAGAAGTTGATTCCAGCCCTCATGGATAACTTGGAGGGATTCAAGACTTCAGTAGAGGAAGTAACTGCAGTTGTGGTGGAAATAGCAAGAGAACTAGAATTAGAAATGGAGCCTGAAGGTGTGACTGAATTGCTGCAATCTCATGATAAAACTTTATTGGATGAGGTGTTGCTTCTTATGGATGAGCAAAAAAAGTGGTCTCTTGAGATGGAACCTACTCCTGGTGAAGGTGCTATGAACATTATTGAAATGACAATAAAGGATTTAGAGAATGACATAAACTTAGTTGACAGAGCAGCAGCAGCAGGGTTTGAGAGGATTAACTCCAATTTTGAAAGAATTTCTGTGGGTAAAATGTTATCAAACAGCATCGCAGGCTACCGAGAAATCTTTTGTGAAAGGAAGAATCAGTTGATGCAGCACACTTCATTGTTGTCTTCTTTTAAGAAATTGCCACAGTCATACCGCAGCCTTCAGCAACCACTACCCTCATCAGTCAGCAGCCACTAACATCAAGGCAAGAACCCCCACCAGGAAAAAAGATTACAACTCGCTGAAGGCTCAGATGATGGTCAGCATTTTTTAGCAATAAGATATTTTTAAATTAAGATATGCACATTGGTTTTTTTATACATATGCTATTGCATACTTAATAGACTACAGTACAGTGTAAATATAACTTTTATATGTACTGAGAAACCAAAAAATTCGTGTGACTCACTTTATTTGATATTTGCTGCCCTGGGGTGGTCTGGAACCGAACCTACAATATCTTTTAAGTGTATCTGTAATGAGAATTCCAGAAGGTGGGAACAGGGAAAATGGAGGAATATTCTATAAGAATATTTCCCAGAAGGCTATTAGTGTCTAGATTGAAAGAGTCTATCGGTTGCCTACTGTGAGTGAATAAATGAATGGATAAAAGAAAAAATAAGTAAATAGAACCAAGAACACACCATGGCACATCATTATGAAAATGAAATTTGAGCACTGGGATGATGAAAAAAAGGTTCAACAGAGTAAAATCCAGGCACATTCAAATAATCAGAAATGAGAACCGCATCTTGTTTTTGGTAGCAATACTAAAGTTAGAAGACATTATAGCATACTTCCAAAATTTAACCTAGAATTCTGTGCTTAGCTAAATTATCAATTACACATAGGGTAGGATACATTTCTAGGAATGCAAAGTGTCCAAAAATTTAGTTCTCATGCACTGTTTCTCAGGAAGCTACTGGAGGATATATGCCACCAATACAAGGTATACATTAAAAAAGAGGAAGACTTGGGATTTAGGAAACTAGACTCTTAACATGGAACTTCCTAGATAATGGCAAAAGCAACTTCCAGGAAAAAAACTTTGCAGTGAATGGAGAAAGCAGCCAGTCCAGATTGGACAGAGGATTCCTGGAGGCCTGGTTCCTGGAGTGAAAGCAAGAGGTGGGGAAGGTTGGGGGGGAAAAAAAGAAAATGCCTACTACCTGAAATGTTTGAATATATTAGGTATATGTTTGTATTTTTCTCATAGTTTCAGGTGAATTTGTGATGGGAATGTGGCAAGTAATTGCTTCTACTTCTACTGATAAGGGACTCAGTAATTTGGACCCCCTCTTCTGGATAACTATTAATAGAAAAGCTGGGACTTCTGGGAAGATGGCAGACTAGTAAGACACGGGAATCTCTTCTCTAGAAAAATAGCTAGAGGACAGGATGAAAGAACCCCGATAAAGATCTTCTAGGGTTTAGGACAGTAGGTGAAGGCTGCACACCACCCAGAGGAGAGAGGGACAAAAGAGGGAAATCGCGACAACAGAACCCTGAGTTGGAACCAGCAGCAGCTGCTGCTGCCGGCACCCTCCCCCACACTCTTTAGAATTCTCGGGCCTCTGGGCATGCGACTACAAAGGGGGCTCCAGGGATCTACCACTCCAGGAAAGGGGAGAGAGGGACACAGCCTAAGGCTGACTCAGGTTCTGACCTCCAAATTTGGGCGAGGAGCCCCATGGACCCTTCCACACGGTGGTTTGCCCTGGGAGCCTACAAAGGACCAGAGAAATCCGACCCTTGCAATCTCCTTCTCTTCTAGCCTGGACTAATTGTTGAGTACTCCAGAGGAGAGGGGACAGAGAGCCTGGGGCTGACTCCGCTTTTGACTCACAGGTTTGCTCTGCTCTGTCCCAAGAGCCCTTCCAGGCCGGGTGGGGCTGCACCATTGTTTGCCTTGAGGCCTGCAAGGGGCTAAAGATATACAACCACCCAATCTCCTCCACTACTAACAAGGACTGATTGTTGAGGACTTAGAGGGGAGTGGAAATATTTCCTAGCTGGGAAAAGGGAGGGGGCTGCCAGAGAAGACTGGAGAACTGTCTCAGAAAGTTTGAATTACAAGGCTCATAGCCCCCAGACAGGAAGCTCTATCACATTGATCTGGTCTGTGTCACAATAAATACACTCCAACCAGGCATTGAATTGAGAGCTGCCAAAGAGCGCCATCTCCTGGCAGACCAAGGAAGTGCACATAAGAAAATTAAAAATAAGTAGGAGAGGCTTTTCCTGGCCTCTATAGTCTCCCTGCCCAAGGCCCTAGGAAGTGACTCTACAACCAATTACTGGGTCCAGTGCCCAGTTTTGAGCAACCAGCAGGACAATCCTAACAATCCAGGTTGAGCCAAAAATCAAAGAGCTGTGGTAACTCACAGCCTCCTGCCACTAAATTCCTATAAAAGAGAAAGAGATTGAGCATCTGAGTAAACTACATCCTAACCAAATGCCTAAACGCCAGCAAAAAATTACGAGCCATACTAAGAAAATAGAAGACATGGCCCAAGAAAAGGAATACATCAAAGTCCCAGAAGAGCTGCAGAATTTGAGAGAACTAATCAGCGAGATGAGCACAAATTTCCAAAATCAAATTGAGATGAAAGACAATATATTTAAAGAGATAAATGACATCAAGAAGACATTGAGCAAACGCAAAGAAGAATTTGAAATCCTGAACAGAAAAGTAACAGAGTTCATGGGAATGAAAGACACAATAGGTGAGGTCAAAAACACATTTGAGGCATACAACAGCAGACTTGAAATGATAAAGGAAAGAGTAAGTGATACAGAAGACAGAGCAGCTAAAATTGAAGAGAGAAAAGAACAGAGAGGGAAATGAATAGAAAAAATTGAGCTCAGAGAGTTGAATGACAACACAAAACGCAACAACATATGTGTCATGGGAGTTCCAGAAGGGGAAGAGAAGGGAAAAGGGGCAGAAAGAGTATTTGAGGAAATAATAGCTGAAAATTTCCCAACTCTCACGAAAGAAATGAACTTACATGTCCAAGAAGCGCACCGTACCCCAATCAGAATAAATCCAAATAAACCTACGCCAAGACACATACTACTCAGAATGTCAAATATCAAAGATAAAGAGAAAATTCTTAGAGCAGCAAGAGAGAAGCAAACGATCACGTACAAGGGACGTCCAGCAAGACTTAGTGCAGATTTCTCTTCAGAAACCATGGAGGCGAGAAGACAGTGGTATGATACAATTAAGAAACTGAAAGAGAAAAACTGCCAGCCAAGAATTCTTTATCCAGCAAAACTGTCCTTCAAATGTGAAGGTGAATATAAAGTATTCACAAACAAACAGAAACTAAGAGAGTTTGCAAAAAAGAATCCACCTTTGCAGGAAATATTAAAGGAAGCCTTAGACCTGAAAGAAAAAGACAGAAGAGAGAGGCTTGGAGGAGAGTATAAAAGAAAGAATAGCAGAAAGGATAACCAAAAGAGTAAAAAGACAAAAAAAAGATGACATATGAAAACCAAAGAATAAAATGGAGGAAGTAAATAGTGCATTTACAGTAATATCATTGAATGTGAATGGATTAAACTCCCCAATCAAAAGATACAGGCTGACAGAATGGATAAAAAAACATGAGCCATTCATATGCTGCTTACAAGAAACTCACCTCAGACCCAGGGATACAAACCAGCTGAAAGTGAAAGGTTGGAAAAAAATACTCCACGTGAATAGTAACCAGAAAAGAGCAGGGGTAGTTATACTAATATTAGACAAAACAGACTTTAAATGCAAAAAAGTTACAAGAGAAAAGGGACAATCCACCAGGAAGATATAAAAGTCATAAATATCTATGCACCTAACCAGGGTGCCCCAAAATATATGAGACAAACTCTGGCAAAACTGAAGGGAGAAATAGACATTTCTACAATAATCGTTGGAGACTTCAATACCCCACTCACATCATTAGATAGAACAACTAGACAGAAGATCAACAAGGAAACAGAGAACTTGAACAATATGATAAACCAGTTAGACCTAACAGACATATAAAGAACACTGCATCCAAACTCAGCAGGTTATACATTCTTCTCAAGTGCCCATGGATCATTCTCCAGAATAGACCACATGTTAGGTCACAATGAAGCTCTCAATAAGTATAAAAAGATTGAAATTATACAAAGCACCTTTTCAGACCATAATGGAATGAAACTAGAAATCAATAATAGACAGGAAAAAAATAAATTTGCAAATGTGTGGAGACTGAACAATACACTCCTAAATAATCAGTGGTTCAAAGAAGAAATTGCAAGTGAAATCGGTAAATATATTGAGACAAATGAAAATGAGAACACAACGTATCAAAACTTTGGGATACAGCGAAGGCAGTCTTGAGAGGGAAATTTATAGCCCTAATCCCTGTAATTTCTGAGTAATATTTAGGTAATCTCAGCA
>JAQZBX010090248.1:0-12506 GCA_029593785.1 Cabassous unicinctus
ATTACTGTCGTGTTGGTGATGGGTAAGGGTAGGTGATGTATGTCAAAGGATGAACTCGATGAAAGGGACAATCCAAGAAAAAATTCAAATAAAACACAACACAGCAACAAAAAACTATATCATAAATGTTATCAATATGTACCAGCTGTATTCTCTCTTAAAATAACCCTACTAATGATCTTAGTTACTTTCTTAAGTTTGTATTGACAATTATTTCAATATCTGACCTTATAAATCCTGCCCTATCTCCTCTTCACAATAGTTCGATTGTTTGTCTTCCTAGCTATGAACAAGTTCTTTGCTTGTGCACTGCATCCCATCCTCTTTAACTCTTTTAAGAACAAGATTCTGTAATTGTCTCCTCCATTTCCCATATTATCAATTTTCTTCTCTAATCATCATTCCTATGAATTGAAGTAACAGATTCCTTACATAAGTATAAACTTGGATCATGAAAGTCACTCAAGTTATATGTATGCTACATAATCCTGTTTATTAATGAAAAATTCAAAGTAATAAATTTCTTTGATTGATCCCATCATGAGATTTATAAATATCTGCTTACTAAAATATACTCCTTGTAGGTACACTTAAAATTAGCTTCCTAAAAATGCTGATGTTAGAGAAGGTGAATTCACTCTGGATCTTCATAACATGAAAATATCCAAAAGAGCATTACAGAAATAAGTCAATTCCCATATATTTTGTCAATTACAATGGATCCCTAACAATGTTTATTACTGGAATCACTAAAGAGAACTTTTAAATGACTATGACTTGCCATATAACACCATGAATGAATCTTGCAAATTGTAAATCCTGATCAGATTCTTATGTATAAATACACTTCCTGGGTTTCCTGCATAATGATTTCCAAACCAACTTCTGTATTGTAGTGCCTTCTCCTGTGAAATAAAAGATAAACATTTCATGAACCGATGACATCTCAGTAGACAATGAGAGCAAGGTACAACATGCACCATCATTAGAACTTGAAATGTTTCAGTGTGACCAACTCTTTCTATGCTTGCAGAATCTTTGTGTCATGTCAGTAATGCAGGTAACATTTACTTTTAAATGAGGGAATTTTCAATGTGAATATCAAGAATGCTGTCTAACCTAAAGAAGTCTGAATCATGATTTTAAACAAAGAGACTCAAAATCCCAAGTGTTGGCAGAATTTGTTCCCAAAATAAACAGATATTAAATCAACATTCATTATTAGATTAGAAAGTTCACAATTGTGTATTACATAAAGGAACATTTCACAGTTTATGTTTGAAAAGTGAAATAGCATTTTTATTCTCATTTACTGGCCTGACTTCATACAGCATAGTTGAACTTTGGTTTGCCTAAAGAATGGAGAATAACATCAAGTCCATATTTTATAATGTTTTTGATTCCATCATTGCAGTTACTAAAAAAAAAAAATGGAAATGTAAATATTCATACACATTCTGTGGTAAAGCCAAATATCTGTGGAAATCTAAGCACATTTGAACTACAGCACATATTTTTGAGTCATTTAATTGGTGCATCTCCAAGGGTGATTCTTCTTTAATTAAATTCACTGGGACCTTGGTCAATTCTATCTTAGTAATTAACCTTATATTTTCAGGGAAGGCAAGAGTCCAATATTTACATAATTAGATTTCCCTATATCTTTTGAAAATTTGGGTGCCCAATGAGATTGAGTTTAATTCATTTCATGGGACATGAAGGAAATGGAATGATTCAAGCAGAATTCAAGCTCCCTTCGGCCCTTGTAGTTTATGCTTTCTAGAATTCTGACAAGTTGTCTGGAAATCTAAAGCTACCTTGTGAGCATGAGCAGACCACAAGAGTGGAAGCCTTGAGTGAATCATCACTGAGCAGTAGGAACCAGTGTCCTCATATGTTTGAACCAACTTCAGATAGCATCTGAAGACAGGAAGAAAGAAAAAAAATACTCTACCTTGTTAAAATCACAGTTATTTCAGGTCTTCATTATCACCAGTCCCAAATAATCTTAATTAGAGTTCAAGATGTATGATGAATGATGCCGTGGCATGTCCTCATTCTCCATAAGATCTGTTTGTCTTGAAAGCAATGAAATTCTATTGTCTATACAAAAGCTTAGATGGTTTTCTAATTTCTATAATAAATCCCTAATTTCTATAATAAATCCCTATTGTCAAAACTCACATATGTGTGTCTCATTTGCATTAAAAAAGCCTTGCTTAAAATTACAAAAAGAAAAATTCCATACAATTTCTTTAGTAAATGGTGATAAAATTTACTTAAATCAACAATTTCACATATTACTTGATAATATTTTAACAATAAATATTTAAAAATTAGAATATATTGTATTGATAAATTTCCCTTTGTAATTTCAAGTTAAGAAATTTTTAGAAGAGTGTGCATTACTGGTACTGCAATTAAAGTTCTAATGAAATAATCTCTTAGGATAAAATCTGATTATAAAAATGAAAGAAAAAATGAAATAGCTCTCAAACAAGAAGGTATATACAGGAGAATAAAATGCTGGGTAATTGTAATATGAATCTGAAACCCTTTATTATACAAAAAAAAAAAAAAAAAAAAAAAAAAAAAAACAGAGGAATGAGAGGTATAGCAGTTTGGTATATTTATGAATTCCAAAAATTGATATTGGATTATGTTTGTAAACTGGTCTGTTCCTCTGGGTATATGAGATTGTATTATCTTCAAAGGTTTCACTTTTACTTGATTAAGTAATGATTAAGACTTTGATTGGGCCACATCAGTAGGATGTTGAGTCCCCAACCCCTTGGTGAGCAGGGACTCACAGAGAAAATGACAGGGCAGAGGAGTTAGTTAGAATTTTGATGGTGGAGTTTTGATATTGGAGGCCTGGGATGTAAAATTTCAGAGTATCAGACACTTGAGGAAGGAGAGAATGCTCAATTAGACATAGCAGAGGTCCCTGGAAGAGAGACAAGCCATTTGCCTGATAGTCTCCAGCTGGCCTTGTGGAGAGAACAGATCAGCTGAGCCCAGAGAGAAATGAGCCCTGAGAGAGAGATGAGATTATCCCAGCCTACAGCTACTATTGGAAGAAGCTGGGACCAGGGAGCTTTTAGAGGAAGAGGAAGCCTGAACCCTTGCAGATGTTGGCAGCCATCTTGCTCCAACACGTGACAACAGACTTTGGTGAGAGAAGTAACTTATGCTTTATGTCCTGGTAACTGTAAGCTTTTAATGGAAATAAATACCCTTCATAAAATCCAACAGATTTCTGGTATTTTGCATCAGTGCCCCTTTGATTAATATGAGAGTGGAGAAGATGAAGAAGATATGGAATAATTTCATTTATCTCAAAGTGGTCATGGAACATTGAGCAAAATAGACGATATTTCCAGCCATACAATAAGTTCCCATACATTTCAAAGGACTTAAATCATAGAGAATATATGTCTGATAATAATGGAATTCAAGTAGAAATTATAACAAAAATATAACTAAGCATTTTCCAATTATTTACAAATTAAACAGAAGAGTTCAAAATAACCCAGCGGATAAAGAAGAAATCACACAGGCATTACAAAATATTTTTAATGGTAACATAATAAAAACAAAAGAATATTAAAATATATTGGATTAACTAAAGGAATTACTAGATGAAAGTATATACCTTTAGATAAAAAGAAAGATGAAAAGACATGAATTATAATTTGATCTCAAGAAACTGGAAAAGAAAGCAAAATAAACTCAGAGAATTTTTCAGAATGGAAATAGCAAATATAAGACAGAAATGATTGTTATAGTAATTTATTGAAAAATAGAGAAAATATATCAAGTCAGACTCCATTTACAATGGGTTCACACCCACAGGAATGGATTAAGTTTAAGAACATGTTTTTCTGGGGTACCTACATAGCTTCAAACCACCCTAGTTCATTTTCCACACCTATAAAAAATGTGTTCTTTGCACATACAAAATACATTCATTCCATCACAATATATCAAATGCCTTAAGTCATTTCAGAGTCAATGCTAAAAACAACATCTCATTAAAATCACTTTCAGTTTGATCTATCCTTGGATACAATTCCCTTCTGTCTGCTGACCTGTCAATTCTAGAAAACAATTTATCTGCTTCCAATATACAATGAAAAGACAGCCATAAGATAAACATGCCCATTTCATTAGGGAGAATTTGAAAAGAAATTGGAGGTTGTGGGTCCTAAACAATTACAAAAACCCATCAGGGCAAATTCCATTATATTTCAACATCTGAGATTCATCCATGGATGAGTATTTTGTCCTGCAGGCCTGATGGAGCACCAACTCCATCCCTTCCAAGTGCTTGCTCAGTGAGTCTGCTCTCCCTGAACACTGGGATGAAGGCTCCAACCTCTGAAAATCAGGATAAGAGACAGGTTCTCTGAAAACACTGAGACAAAGACCTCATCCTTTCTGAGCATTGGGGAGGCAGCATTATTCCTAAACAATAAGGCAGAAGGCTTGCCCCTCCAAGCACGGGTGGACCCAACTTTTCCAACCAGATATATGACCCTTCTCTCTTGGCCTGAAAATATCTCTTGACCTCAAGAGATCTCTTTGATCCAGGCCTCAGTTTTCATGGTTCTGCTCTGGAAGTCATTATTCCTTCAATTTGTCCCCTTTCTATTGCTTTCAGTTCAGGTTGGCAATGTTTCTTCTCACATAAGTTTTGCAAAAACCTTGTCAGCTTTGTTTGAAGTTCATAGGTATCCAAACCATCACACAGAAAGACTTCCACAAAATTTTCCTACCTAATTGCATTTCTGAAAATGACTTCCACTGAAACAGCTGACTCATTCCATGTTTGGTTAAACTCTCACATGGAGCCCTATTCTCTGGGGGCTCACATTCTAGAAGCTCAGGGAGGTCCCTGATAGAGCTGCTACTGGCAGAAATCTCAGTACTCACTATCTAGATAGGCTCCAAATAATTTTCCAAACTATCCATTTCTGGCTACTTTGTGCTTAAGAGCTCAGTTTTCAGCTTATCCATTTCCTCTC
The DNA here is from genome assembly GCA_029593785.1 of Cabassous unicinctus. Lineage (NCBI taxonomy): Eukaryota > Metazoa > Chordata > Mammalia > Cingulata > Chlamyphoridae > Cabassous > Cabassous unicinctus. The sequence goes on from JAQZBX010090248.1 coordinate 5,028, forward strand.
CCATTTTACAGTAAACTACAAGAAGAAACCAGGCTGCATCTTCCAAACTTAGCTTGGAAATCTCCTCATATGAATTTCCAAGTTCATCACTTTAAAGTTCTTCCCTCCTACCTTTAGCATTCATATTTCTACCAACCAACAATCTCTTCAAAGCAATCTAAGGCTTTTCTTATATTCAAGGCTCTACTCATTCAATCCCAAAGTTATTTCCACATTTGTAGGTATTTGCAATATCTGCACCACACTTTTATGGTACTAAAATATGCTTTGGTTTCCTTGGCTTCTCAAGGATATACCATGCAATGGGTTCATTTAAACAATGAGAATTCATTAGGTCACTCTTTTGAGGCTAGGAGATGTCTGTATCAAGGCACCATCAAATCAATGCTTTCTTTCTAAAGAATGGGTATTCTGGGACTGGCTGTCACTGATCCTTGATCTTTGGATCTTCTGTCACATAGCAATGCCCATGGTAGCCTCTTCTGTCCTCTCATCATTTCCAAGTTCCATTTACCTTAGGCATCTTGCTTCCCATGGCTTGCTCTCTCCGTATGTGACTTTCATTCTGCTTAAAAATGACTCCAGTAAGAGGATAAAGACCCATGCTAGTTGAGTTGGGCCACTTATAACTGAAGAAACCTCATCAATAGTCCTACTTACAATGAGTTCAAACCCACAGGAATGGATTAAGTTTAAGGACATGTTTTTATTTGGGGGGGGATACATACCTTCAGATCACCATAATACCTTAACCAAATGATCAAAGTTAACATGTCAAGTAACTGGACTAATCAACAATACGTGCCTTCTGATATGATACTCTGTGGTAGTATGAGTCATTTGTAGACAACAGAAAAATTTTTTTCTTGTATTAATCCAGCTGTATGAGTGTGAATCCATTGTGAACTTTTCAATAGTTTAAACTCATTTAAGAGTCATTTAATTAGATTACTCCAGTAAGGCATAGACCAAGGTGAGTCTTAATCGTCTTACTGGAGTGCTTTATAAACTGAAATTGGCCAAGGTGCAAAAACAGAGAGAAACTCCCAGAATCTGAGAAAGAAGTCCCCAGGAGGCAGAAGTTGAACTCAGTGGAACACAGAAGGTGAGAGGAAGCCACTGAAGCCAGAAGTTGAAAGCAACAAGGCCCAGAGGAGAGGGGAGAGAAAAGCAAATATTGCTATGTGCCTGATTTCCCAAAACAGCACCTCAGGGAGAAATCATCTCCTGATGAAGTCTTGATTCGGATAATTTCCTGGCCTCAGAGTTATAAGCTTATATGTTAATAAATCCTTATTGTAAAAACCAGTCCATTTCTGGTATATTGCTTTGGCAGCCTTTAACAAAATAAAAACACTCTAAGAAGAAATTTAATGACATTTCATTTGTATGATATCCCTTCCAAAATGCATAACTTGAATGTAAACATGATGACTCATCAGACAAACCCAAACTGAAGAATATAGTACAATCTATAAAATAACTTGCCTGTACTTCATAAATTGTCAATTTATGAAATATAAAGAATCAGGAATAGTTTCAGAATAAAGGAAATTAAAGACACATGAAACAACTGAAGGCAGTATATGAGCTTGGAATCTCTTTTTCCATAAAAAAGACGTTAATGGGACAGTTGGTGAAATTACAATATTGTCTGTAGATTAGATATTAGTATTATATGAATGATAATATCCTAATTTTGATAACTACTGTGACTATGCATGAATATTCATTGTTTTTAGAAATACTTTTTAGTTCTTAGTTTTATATAGAAGTATTTAGATTTAAAGGGTTATCATGTCTGCAGCTTACTCAAACATTTTAGTAAAAAAAAAAGAATCTATATATATGAGAAAGAGAAAGAACTGCCTAAAGTAAAATAGTGAACATATTTTATATGTCTGTAATAATTTCTACATTCATATAAAACCTCTTGAAGAGAACAAGAAGGAACAAGTATGAGGCTTTGAGTTAGGCAAATATTTCTTATATGACAATAAAAATATAATAAAGAAAAAAATTGATAATTTGCATTTTATTGAAATTGTGGAATTCTGTTCTTCAAGTGACAAACCACAGACTAGGAGAAAATATTTGTAAATCACATGTCTGATAAAGGACTTGTAAAGAACTCCCAACTTTCAATAATAATAAAGCAAACAATTCAATGTAAAATGTGCAAAAGATTTGAACAGATATTTCACCAAAGAAAAGATATAAACAGCAAATAAAAGCACATGAAAATATGTTCAATACCACTATTCATTCAGGAAATGCAACCAAAATCACAATAAGATATCACTACTTACTTCTTAGAACAATTAAAATTTTAAGAATTGACAATACCAAGTACTTACAAAGATGTAGAGGAACTGGAAAAGCATTTGTTTCTGGTGGTAAAACAAAATGCTAAAGTTGGAAAACAATTTGGCAGTTGCGCATGAAATCAAACTTACAGTTACTTTACAAACAAGCAACTCCTATCCTAAGTATTTACTCAAGTGTAATGAAAACTCATGTTTTCACACCAGAAAAATGGCATATGAGTATTTTTAGTAATTTTGTTCATAATTTCTAATAGCTGGAAGCAACTCAAATATCTCTCAATTGAAGCAGATAATGAAACTGTGATACATACATACGTGGAATACTACTTAGCAATAAAAAGGAATAAACTACTGATACCAACAATGAAAAAGGTAAATCTCAAATGCATTATGCTATTCCAAAAAAAGAAAGATTGCAAATGATTCTACACCATATAATTCAACTTATATAACATTCTGGTATGGGCAAAATTACAGGACTGCAATGAATTAGTGTTAGCCAGTACCTGAATACAGGATATGAGGGGAGGATCTGACTACAACCTCATGGATAGCATTTTGGTCATGATTTTGAACATTCATTTTGAAAATATGTGTTGCAGTTTGAGATTATCTTATGACTTCCCCAAAACAGAAAGACAATATTTATAAACTAATCTATTTTTCTGGGTGTCATATCTTTTGATTGTATTAGAGTCAGCTGAGATGTCTTTGATTAAATTAACTGTTAAGATTAGGGCTTTGATTTAACCACATCAGTAAAGCATGACTCAGGTTGAGACCTGCACCCTTAGTGGGCCTATATAAATGGACACTCACTCAAGCAAACACAGGAAGAGAGAGAGCTTTGTCATTCTTGATCCTGGGGCCCTGAAGAGAGATGAACCATTCACATGATAGTTTACAGCTGAGATTGGGAAGAAACTGGACCCATGGAGCTTTAAGAGGAAGTCCAGGAAAGATAGACCAGCAGAGATCAGCAACCATTTGGCTTCAAGACATGGCTATTGACTTTTGTGGGAAAGCAACCTTGAGTTGGACTTTTTAGGGCCTTGTAAATGTAAGATTTTACCCCAAATAAATTCCATTTATAAAAGCCAACAGATTTCTGGTACTTGCATCAGCACCCCTTTGGAAGACTAATACAATATATCTACAATTTGACCCAAGAATTCTACTTCTCAGGACTCATGCTTGCACATATTCAAGAGGACAGATATTTATTGAAAAGTATTTGTCATAAACAAATATTGGACACAACATGAAGAGGGCTTGATGCAATAATTTTAATACACCTTTTTGGTGGAGTATAATGCAGTTAGCCCAGAAAAAGTCAAGTATTCAATTTTAATCCAATCCTATGGGTGTGAACCCACTATAAATAGAACCTGAAAAATATCTTATTTTTATTCAGAGTGTGGCCCAACTGTATGGTTGGGTCTTAACCCTACTACTGGAGGCTTTATGAAGGCAAAGTCTGGTGGAGGAGCAGTAAGCTGGAAGTCAATAGAAGCCAGGACAGAAATGAGAGGACATTGAAGTAGCAAGCTTTCTAGCCTCTTTTTTTTAATTTGCCAATGTAATGCTGATGCAAAGTACCAGGAATAGGTTGGATTTTTTAAAGGGAATTTATATGGGGAAAAAGCTTATATTTCCAAGGCTGTAAAAAACCCAAACCCAAGGATCATCAGAGATGCTTTCTCACCAAAATCAACTGGCATTGGGTGAAATTTGCTGCCAATCTCTTCCAAAGTCTCTGCCTTCCCCTCCAGAATCTACCATCCTCAAATCCAGCTCCTGGAGTTCAGACATCAGCTATTAAACATAGGACTTATCTCTTCTTGAACTTCTCCATGGGTCCAGCCTCTTGGGGGAATCATGCTTAAGGGATCCTCTAGTCCTTCCTCACATAGCAGGATCATATTGGCAGCTTCCTTTTTCTCTGTGTCACCATTTTTATCAGACACAGCAAGAGGACAAAGACAACATGAATCATACCTTGCTTACACTGAGCAATCAAAAGCCCAAAAGCAATCTTATCAAGTAATCTAATAAAAAAAAGGTCTCTCAACCAAATTTAATGCAATCAAAAGGTGTCACACCCACAGGAATATATTAGTTTAAAAACATAATCTTTCTCTTTTCAGGATTCATAAAATAATCTCAAACATCAGAAACTGGAATCTATCTTAAGTCCATCCATTTTTATGTTATTTGTGATGGCACCTAGGAAACTAAGTCATGCGTAAGAAGGAAACTTAGAATGTGTTACATCTTTATGGACTGAAATGGAAAGTACATTAAGATACTGAGTAGTAAAATGCAAATGCTAACACACACTAATGACATAAACACATGTGAATATACAGTATGTGAATATGCTTGTATTTGCAAAGATGTTTGAAAAATCTTAAGTTATAGAAAACAGTGTTTGCCTCTGGGAAGGAATACTGGGAGACTCTGGTGAAGAATGGAAAGTTTTTTGTTTAAAACCATTTTTTTATGGTTTGTTTTGTACCATATAATATTATTATATACTAATTATTTTATTTTTAAAAAGTAGAAGGATTACTCAAAAATAACATATAATGCAATCAAAATTGAAAGAATAAGACAGTCTAGATAGTATTAAATATTAGTATCACAGTATACTAGTAATTAGTGTATTAGTAACTAGTACAATAAAAAGAATAATCAAATGACGGATTTCATGTCCTCTATAAGGAGGTGGCATTTGAACTGCACACTGAATGATGATGACAGAAAGACATACAAAGACTTCATAGTGAAGATGGCTGTGTTTTATTTCTCTTAATCTTGATTTCATATAAGTTGAATAATAAAAATATTGATAAAGCTACTAGGTGAAGTTCAAGTTAGACTAGAGGAGAATGGAGAATGATACTCATCCAGTTCAAATTAAATTTCCCTTCCATATAGAAACCTCTAATAATTTTACTCTTGTCCTTTCCACTCATTGTCTTTCATCCCTGGACATGGATAAACAATGCAAATTCTTACTCTTGGTTCACTGTGTCATCAAGTCTTAAGAGGACCCCCACAACCATGAGTCACTGTTACATCACTTTTTTCAATTTTTAACACTTTCTTTTTAACATTATTATTACTTTTAACATACCTATTTATTGCTTACCTGTCTCCAAAAAAAATTTCTTTATTTATGTATATGCTATTGTAATATAGTTACATTAGTGTTTAAGAAGGCCAACACTGAATTCAAACTACATGGGTTTAAATCCTACTTCATGCATGTGATGAGATAATTTTCCAAGTTTCCATTAATTTTCTAGAAAAGAGAAGTAGAATCTAATTCAAAGACACAGGATAAAATAAGACAAGGCCTTCATAGTGCCTGTCACATTGTAGTAAATAAATGATAGATTTCACCACAAGTATTAATTTTCTTGCACAGCTTTCTTATTTGTCAAAAAAATCATTAAATTTTGGGATCTTCCTTAGCCTGATTTTGATTTGTGAGTTATTCAGACTTTTAAAGTGAATCCTTCACAATGTTACTACCATCCATCTTTCATTAATTTTACCCAATTAGCTTTCAGAATTCTGAAAATTTCTCTTGGTCTCCTAATAAAAGAACTTTAAACAACAGGACAATAAATATGAATCAGTTTTTTAAAGTCAGATATAAATGGGACACTGACTTGGTAATGAGGCAGACAACATACAAGGTGAAATTTATTAAGTTACTACAGAGTGCCACGCACTGTCCTGCATGTATGTAAATAGTATGTCATCTAATGATTGAAATTACAATAAAATAGATATCACTATGTTATTTTACTCATGAATTAAGATTAAAATGACTCTTGAATGATTGTGAAATGCATACAACATTACATAAATGATGAGATGGAATTTAATCTTAGTTCTGTTGATTGCAGAACCCAAATCTTCCCATATCATTTGAAACTCTGCAGACTTCAGGACTTCTAAAGACTGAATAATGCCCTAAAAATTCATAATGTCTTTGCCTGAAGTTCAAGGAAAATGTCACATCACAAAGAATTAGTCATGCAAGAAGGTATCTTTTCCATCTAAGGAGAAAGTGGGCAGGACAAGATCTACAGAGTTTCTGACTTCAAGATAATAAGTCTCCGGCTGTTTTTAAGAGACATCAAAGTCCAAATCTGCCTTAACCAAAAATTGGATCAGTGCCAGGCAATATATTTCTTTCAAAATACATTTATATAATGTTTTCTGCGTGGCAGGAGCAGTTAAATTCACTTAAAATATATTAAACCACTTAATTGGCTTAACTACCATGAGGTAGATACTATCATTACCATTTTACAGATAAAGGAAATCACTCCCCCAAGTCTCATTCACAGCCAAATTTCCAATTAAAGAAAACAAGTAAAGTGAAGTATTTCTTTATTACAGAAATTCTCAAAGCTTTTAACAATGTAGGCCAGGGATCTTCAAGACAGTCATATAGTTAGTAGTGTTTCTACAGTTTTGTTTTTTTTTTAAACTACCAACACCTTTTCTTAATGGAACATGTATTACTATCTCAAGGTATTTTGAAAGATGCTCATGTCCTGATTGAAGAAGTTAATGTCATCAACATATAATCATTTGAACTTTTAATATCTGAGAATCTTTTTTCTGTGAAAAGAATACTCACAGCTCCTTGAGGTTTTTTGTTTGTTTGCTTTTGTTTTTTAACTACTCGGGGTCCTTGCCTTTCATATATGGGAAACCTGCACTCAACCATTAACCACTAAACCACAATGGCTCCCCTGAGCTGGTTTCTTCATTTTTTTATTTTTTATTTTTTATTTAGGAGGCACCAGGAATGAAACCTGAGACCTTCCATAAGGGAAGCAGGCACTAAACCACTTAAGCCACATCTGCTCCCTTCTTAAATTTTAACTAATGGTAATTATTCAAAGTTTAGAATCTTAAAACCAGTTTTATAAGGCTTTAAGGTCAATTTTGGAAAGCCAGAAACTCTGATTCCAGTGTCTGTTCTTAACCATTGCACTATACTATGTTCTCTGAACATATGTCAATATTTATTTTAACTCTGCTCATATTCTGGTTGCCTGCTGTGTTGACATGTTTGAGCCTTCAAAGTGGACTTGTCTGGAGAAAATCAGAGAAACAATTGGAG
>JAQZBX010090249.1:0-12534 GCA_029593785.1 Cabassous unicinctus
TCAATGTCTTATTTCTTTCCTAGATTATCCTCCAGCTGTCCTTCAGTCAACATTAACCTCCCTAGACTACCCATCAGCCAAAACAAATTTCAATTGACTAGGCATGATGATCATTTTATTCTTGTATGAGTAAGTAATTCATTCTAATTTATCAGCCCTGCTTTTTCAGCACAATGAAAGAAAAATGTTAAATAATAATGTATTTTAATCTTAGTCAGTTAAAATATAATTGAAACTGGGAAGATTTTAAACAACAGTTTTAATTAACCACATGTGTCTGATGCTCTACATTTTTTGGAGATTCTTCAATAAAAAGAGAAGAAACATACTCTCAAAGTGTATTTGAATTACAAGAAATTATATTATTCATACATAGGCATTGAATACCTTTAAAATGGACAGTTGAACAGATTCCTTATTAATTAATTAATATGTTTATGTGCCTCTGTGGATTCAAATTAGAAATAATTTATGAAAAGCTTTAAATATAAGAATATTGGCTTTATTAAATTAAAGAGTTGCATAACAAATTGATATATTCACAATGGAAAAATCACAAGCAATCTAGTTAAGATAAATATGTATAGGCTTTTATCCCTTTCATATTCTTAGATCCTTGTAGTTATTGCAAATGAATAAATTGACATTTTTTATTTGAGAAGACATGTGTTAACACAATCATGAGTACCAAACCATACAGGATTCCTGTACTTCACCCCACCACCAACACCTTACATTTTTGTGAAACATTTGTTACAAATAATGAAAGAACGTTGTCATAATTTTACTGCTATTTGTAGTCCTTAGCTTATATTTTTTGCATTTCTCCAACAAGCCATATTATTAACATGAAATTTAAGTTCTGCATATTTGTTATAGCTCATGGGAGACTTTTCTAATATTTGAACCATTAACAACATTCCATTATTCACTATGGTGTTCACTGTGTTATTATATGGTCACCTGCCTTGTAATATCCATCCCAAGTGTATACTCTGTGGCCCTGAATTTTGTCATAAGAGGTGCTATCTTCATCTTAACCCAATTCAGAATGTTGATAAATTGACCTTTTTTGGTCATTTGCCAAAGGTGATCTTTTCTTCTAAAGATTCAGATCCATGCAGAAGTTCATAACAGCTCTGTACCCTTAATGTGAGCATATATCTTTTTTTAAAATTTTAACAAACTGTTCATTTATTAAAAACTTGCCACTCTACAGAATCATATATAAAACTATTTGCTGGTAAAGAAGGAAGAATAGGCAATCAGAATTAATCCAAAGAGAAAATTCTTTATGACTGTCAAAAGTTGATGGTTCTGTAATATCACAATGTAGGAGGGAGAACATCAAATTGAGAGATGATTAAGGGTATTTCAAGACAGACTTTCAGTGATTAACTCTTTTATGTTCCTTACATTTTGCCCAATTTACATATGAATTTTTCTAGTTGAGACATGTGCCACTGATATAGGAAAACCAATATAGAAAATATATTGAAACAAATATTAATTGAGACACAAATAATTCACTTTCAGGAAACCAAAAATTTGGTTTATCTGTTGATATGATTTTCTCATTTAACAATTTTTACTCCTCCCTCATTTACTTTGATACCAAAGACATGCAATTTCATATTTTTAGTAAATACACAGTATAAGAACAAATTCCAAATGATTAGAGAGTCAAGATTTCTTTCTTCAAAAGATTAAATAAGTACTCAATTTTAAAAACATCCACTGAAAATGAAGCTCAAACAAAAATCATGCATGTTTATTAAATACTATATATTCTTCATTGTAATTTTATTTATTCTAGAGTCTTTTAATATGAACTTATAAAACCCAATTTTGAAATTAGAAAATTACATTATTGAAATTCAATACAAAACTCGTATATTTTTACTAGTGAAGAACTTCCCTGAATTTAAGCTGAGTTAATGAAACATCATTGTTTTAGATTACTTTCTAATGATCAGTTATTTTGTACTTCTCTCCATATATTATGGAAACCAAGAAACTGATATGCATTGATATAAACATAATTATATAATGCAGTTTTCTTACAACCAAAACGTCATACTTGTTAAGGGTTCAAATTCAATTAAATGGAATTTTATGGAATTAACTAAAGTGTTAAAATAAATGGACATGCTTCCAAAAATAAGAAGCAAGTGACTATAGACTGTGGTAAACAGAGACTCTGACTATAATATTCCAAAGAGAATTTTAGTCCTCTGTGTTGAGTGAAATTTATTTTTTGATCTTGTCATAGATATTGTGATTTATAATGATCGAAATATTGAGGTAAATCTTCAACAATATAATATCAGTACACTAGTGAAATTGACCAATCTACTCATTTCATTATTATTTCCCCAAAAGGCAAATGATTTCATTGAAACTCTCTCCAATGACCCCCTACAGACTAGGTTTTTGACTCTTTGGACTAAGTAACCATTGTTTCCATTCACACAGAGCTCTACTGGATTAAGCACGGGTGAAGAATATCAACAAGCCTTCTGTACAAATTATATCAACTAATAGCAATTTTGGCTAGTACATTTGTTTCCATTGTTTTTGTATTTTATCATATCATCAACCATCTTTTGAGTAGAGTCCAAGTAATCAATATCATACAGCAGTTATCTGGTTGTATACTGAGCTTCTTCTGTCCTCTTTGGGTGGTCTTAGGTTTTTACCTGCGAAATTACAAATAGCAAAAACAAACCTACCCATCTTGATTTCAAATTAAATAACACATTGACAAGATTATTATTTTAGAATTCACAATAGGTAATGCTGAGGCAAAGATGCAGTGTCACTAGAAACATTTAGATGTGATAATGTTTCTGTTGCTTTAATTCTGTCTACATATGAATAATTAGTTGATCATTCTGAAAACCAAACTTGCCCTTTAAAAACAAAGAAATAATCCCTTGTAGATGGGTTATAAATGGAATACTTATAGCAACATATTTCACATGGGAAAATAGAAGATTACTAATGATTGCTATGTAATATAAAAAGTTTCTATCTCATGCAGATCAAGACTAAGCAAAATGAGGATCTCTGTTGGATATATCCATAGGTATATATATATATATATATATGGATACAGATACAGCTAGGTAAATTAATAGATAAATAGGTATAGAGTAATAGAGTGAAAGAGATATAAAATCATAAAAAGATGACAGTTGAAAAGATTTTATTTAGAAATGTATGAATTATTTATTTTAATTAAATTGTACTTCTTAAATTATCAAAATTCCAAAGGGTCTAATTATTTTCCTTAAAATACTGAGAGTGCAGTGTTTGGATAATTTTTGGTTAAACTTTTAAATCAGCTTGTACGGACATTGCAGTGTTAATGAAAACTATTATGCTGTAAAGAGAAAATGTTGAAAATAGTTGAAACATTATATATATATATATATATATATATTTATATAGAAAATTGTAGAAGTATGAAAGATTATGTGTGTTGCACATTGCAAAATGAGAGTAGAATTTATTTATGTTGGGAATAACTATTTTTCCTCTAACCTATCCAGGAAAATGAATTAGGAGGGAGAGAATGGGAAGATGGAGATGGACTAATCAGACCACTGGAACTAATTTTGTTCTCCTGGGGTTATTTCACTGCATGAAAACCCCCAATCTCCTCTTCTCTCTCATCTTCTTGATGTTTCTTGTGACCCTCATTGCCAATATTATGCTGATGATTCTCATTTTGTTGGATTCTCAACTCCATACACCTATGTACTTCCTTCTCAGTCAACTTTCCATCATGCACCTCTTGTACAGCACCACTATTGTTCCCAAGATAGCCACTGATTTCCTGTCCGGGAAAAATACCATTTCATTTATTAATTGTGGAATTCAGCTCATCCTCTTCATGACACTTTTTGGATCAGAGTGCCTTCTCCTGGCAGTCATGGCTTATGACCGCTATGTGGTTATATACCACCCTCTCCATTACTCCGTTCTCATATGCCCTAAAGTCTGTCTCCATGGTGGCTGGCACCTGGTTGGGTTCTCTGCTCAATGCCTTAGCTCTTGCCATATATATTCTGAATCTCCCTTACTGTGCCTCCCAGGAAATCCATCATTTCTTTTGTGAGATCCCAGCTCTCCTGAAACTTGTTTGTGCTGATAAATGTCATTATGAAAAAGGACTTTTTGTCAGTGGTGGTGTGTTCCTCCTCATTCTTATATCTGCAATTATGGCTTCATATGTGGAGATACTCATGTCTGTTTTAAGATTAGGATCAAAATTAGGGTTGAGAAAGTCATTGGCAACCTGTTCATCTCATCTGATTGTGGTGTCTCTCTTCTATGGAACAGCAATCATCATGTGCTTTATCCCCAAATCTTATCATACAGCCAACCTGGATGATGTAATATCTATCATCTACATTAACCTCACTCCCATACTCAACCTCCTCATCTACAGTCTTAGAAATAAAGAAGTGGCTGGAGCCCTAAGGAAAATTCTGGGAAGATAGGACTTCTCAAAATATTGATGTCAGTTAAGAATAAGACATGACAGCACAAACTACATATACAGAGCAATATTACTATTACAGAGATAGACAATATACAACAGCCAAACTATTAATTTTCTTGAGACAACTCACGGACAAATTCCTTCAACCTACTCTTGGTAAAATGATATTGTATCAGATCACAACTTACTTCTGAACCTCATTTAACTGTCACAAAACAATTAAGCAGAATGCTCTATATCAAATATGCATGTGCTGGCATACATTAGGTTACAAATACACAAAGTTTCTTTTTTTCTCTTTATTTTGTCTTTCATTTTTTTATAAAATTCTTTTGACATTAGAGATGAGGAAAAATTCACAAGCCAGGCAATATTGACTATAGATTGAATTTTAAAATTATTCTCCATAAAAGTATTATTATATTATTTTAATATCATTTAAAATGAACAATATCAATAAGTTGCTCATAATTTGTGTTGCAAGTTTTAAGATAACATTACTTCTAAAGTTATTATTCTAGTTTAGCCAATGAACATACATTTTTCTTCTGTTCTCATCACTTTATTTTGGAAGATATAATACAGTTTTAGTTAATTGTTAGAAACATGCATATTCTTACACTATTTAAGAATATTTATCAAATCAATTTTAGCAATTTAGCCTATTAATTATAGTAATGTACTTAAATATTATCTCATTAATTGTTCAGGTCATATCTTGTATCTCTCTCTCTCTCAATATATATATATATACATACACACATAAATGTATTCAGAAATATATGTATTTGTGTCTATATATACACATGCACATATATATATAAATATGAGCTCCACTACCACTGTCAGTTGAAAATTTTCCTGATAAATATTCAAAAGTAAAATTAATGGTTTGAATAATATCATTATTTTTTCTTGATACATGTTTCCCAATTAACTTTTATATGTTATGTTCATTTAAGACATAACAAATAGATGTATGCATGTGAGTATATGTTTATGTAAGACTAAATGTGTGCAAGCCAGTTCACAATGAGATTAAAGATTTACAGGTTTTACTTACAGTTTTATTATGATTTTTAATGTGAAAAAGTGCCTCAGCAGAATTGTACTAAATATTTACTTATATAGTAATGTGCCACTGAAACTGAAGTCATTTCTTATATTTGTGTACCTTATAACATTCTTCTTGGCACTCTTTTTAAAATGACTTTTATCCATGCATTATATTTGGCCTTCCTATATTCATATATTTTTGAATAATACATTTTCACTTATTATTAATGAAAAATGAACAATCCATTATCTTTCCATCATCTGTTATATATCTGAATTTGTGCAACTTTCATTTTTCAAGTTGGTATAAATATGTCTTTACATGGCACATTTTTTTATAATTTTATTTTTTCATGGCCATGCTTGGTCTTTTTCTTTTAAATTTAACCTAAATTTTGCCTTCGTACAGCTCTAATGTATGTATAAATATCCATTAAGTTAGTTTTTTAGCATGAACATATTAATGAATAAATTTCCTTTCATTTTCAAAAGATTAGTTGTTCAGATAGAACTTGCTAACAATTGGAATAAATAAAAAATATTGAAATGCTATTTAGCAATACCACTGTTTGTTTCCGTTTTTTAAGTTTTATAATTTTTTTCAAATATTTGTGAATCATTATCTCTGCATATGTATATAACAAACATATCTTATAGCTTATTAATTGCATGATATTTGACCCAATAGGAATTTTCAGGATCAATTACCTTTCAAGGCATCACTTTGATAAAAGAAGATATATAATAAACATGAACTGAAAGAAAATGAAATATGTATAAATCTGTGACTGCAAATGTTTTTTGATTCATACCACTACCACTTAAAATTAATTGATTATTTCTCACATTCTACAGGTAGCAAATATTTAAAAACTTTCATATAATTCAAGAAGCAATAGTGTAAAATTCCATAAATTGATATGAATTAAAAATTCCCAATTCTTCTTTATATCATCCCATATACAATCTTTAATCCACAGTATGGGAGGTCAGGGTCCTCTACTTAAGTTCAATGAAAGGGACTAATTGCATCTGAACATATGTCCCCTGCTGCTTTATTTCTGTTAAATATACCTCAGCTTATTCAAAAACTGTTTGTCTTCGCTGTCTTATCAGTTCACTACAGCTCTCTCACTGGGGCTGATTCAGTCCCTGCTGGGGTCTTTTTTGAGATTCAAAGAGGGCTCAGCTGGCCTAACTCACAGAAGAGAAGACACTCTCAGCCCTTTGCCCATCCTCTCTTCCTCACAGGGATAACATTCCTTCCCACACAGTTGGCTTCAGTCTTCCAGGGGTTTTACTGAAGCTATTTGGCTTGAGGTTGGGGTACGTGTGCCATTCCCAGCCACAAGCAAGAGAAACTCAAGTTTTCATTTGGCCTCTTTGTCTCTCTGTTACTCTCTCTACTGGATGATGCACAGCATTCTCTTGGTCTGCAGATTCCCAAAGCAGCTCCCTCAGACAGCATTTTGCCTATTCTTCCTGGTTTTTGTAAGATTTAAACTCTGCCTACCTACTTCAATGCCATCTTCTCAAAAGCCCCCTAATGGTCCACTAACTTTTAAAGATTATTCTATATATGAACAAAAGCACATAATATAAACTGAAAAAATATTACAAGAAAAACATTTATTTAAATGATAGAAACATATATAAAATTATATACATAATATAGTCACATCCAAAAGAGATGCTACTTTAAAATATATCCTTCATTCAAGGTGCGTTTAAGCCTAAATGAATGAACATTGATAGGCTTATTACACATAGCAATTAAAATTGTACTAGTTTACTAGGTGAGATAAAAGATGAATGGAGATTTGAGCCCTTAAGATTCTAAGATCCCACTAGTTGTTTCAGTCCAATAAATTGACTCACCAGATAAAAATTGTCTCTTAGGTTTTGAATGAATTGTCAGTCAATATTAGTGTTAAAATTCCTTTATACATTTATACATACACTAGGTGAAAGAAATATGCTAAGGACAGAACTCTTGGACACAATGAAAACAGAAACTGATTCTGGGAATTCCAAGCCTTTGGAAATTGAACTCCCAGACAATAGTGTCCCATCTGAGGACTTAACTAAACTTGGAACTTGTAAATCAGGATTGAAGATGCAGTTATCTTGGAAAGACTTGTGGAAAGTCTTACTGTTTGTGGCTTGGACCCCTGCCTCTAGCATACTAAACCAACAAGGTTTTTGAGAGCACTGTATGAACAAAACCACTGACAGTTTGGACTAAAAGGCACATGGAATGGAAAGACTGAAGAAGAAACAGTTTTAAGAATACCATGGAAGGTGAGATCTGGAATAAAGACATCACCTTGGGCCAAGAGAGGAGCTCCACCCATGTGTACGGAGAGGGTGAATTTGCCACAGCAGTTGAAGAGGTGGATGTTCCCACCCAATGTTCTGGAAGAGTTTTGCCACCCCAGAGTACAGAGTGGGTGGAGCATATTCCTCAAGGGTTAGGGCAGTTAAGATCACCATCCCATAAGTCTGAGAGGGGTGTGTCTATCCCCCATGGATTAGGGAACATCAGGGGGTAAAGTCATTGCTCTGAGAGTGGTGTGCCTGTATGCCAAAGGTTAGGGAAGGCCAGGTGGTCAACTCATTGCTCTGAGAGGGTTGAGCCTGTAAGCCAAAAGTTAGGGGGAATGTTGTCTTCACCTCACTGTACTAGGGGGCTAAGGCTCTAACCCAAAGATTAGGTAATGTGTGGCAATTATTCCAACACTCTTGGAGGGTAAGGTCTAGAGCTTGATAGACACCCAGATGATTGATGAACATGGAACCAAGAAAATGGCCATTAGGCAAGCCTGTGGAAAGGGTGGGTCCATATGTGGCCCCAGGAAGAAGAAACCACCATCTTAAGAATGACTCTCTGACTTTGAAATCAAATGGAAGATGCCCTGTAGGGTTAATGAACTGTAGAGAACCAATGACTCATTTTTCCCAGTTTCTCCTTATGGTAATGAAATTGTTTATCATTTGTTTGTCCATTTGTATATTGGAAGTAGTTAAATGGTTTTGTAAGTTTCAGAGGACTATAGCAGATGGGACTTTCCCTCAAGACAAACTGTATTTCTTTAAACTGATTGTCACATGATTCTGTATTTAACATTGTACTGATTTAAGGTTTTTTTAATATTGTAATATACTTTTGGAATTCAGAGTATGGAGTGTAGCCATTTGATATAGTTATGAATTCCAAAAATAGTTATTGGATTATGTTTATAAACTAGTCTGTTCCTCTGGGCATGATTAAATTATGATTAGGGCTTTGATTAGGCCATGTCAATAGGGCATTAAGCCCCTCCCCTTGGTGTGTGTGGTCTCAAAATAAAAGATATTGCAAAGGACAGAGTTGGAGTTTTTTGATGTTGGAGTTCTGATATGGAGTTTTAATTCTGGAGACCAGGAAATTAAGCACACAGAGGAGCTTGGTCGTAAGGAAGGAGAGAAGGCTCTGGGAAAAGAGATTATTCATTGGATTGATAGTCTACAGCTTGCCTTGTGGAGTGAAGCAGTCTTGAGCCTAGAGAGAGGCAAGCCCCAGGAAAAGAGGAAGACAGGAAGCCTGAACCCTGGCAGATGTCAGCAGCCGTCTTGTTCCAAAACATGGCAATAAACTTTGGTGAGGGAAGTAACTTATGCTTTATGGCCTGGTAACTGTAAGCTTCTACCCCAAATAAATACCCTTTATAAAGACCAACAGATTTCTGGCATTTTGCATCTACATGCCTTTGCCTGACTAATACAGTTAGTGAGATAAAATATTTAGACTACTGAAGAAGAATTGGGAAATTCACATATAGTTGGAAATTAAGGAGTTGATACTTCAACAACCAATGGATTAGAGAAGAAACCTAAAGAGATATTAAGTGGTCCAGGAATCAGGCCTTCCCCAAGAACAACCATTACACTCACAAGAACTGTCTGAAATAATTTTGAAACACTGGAGTCCAGAAAAACACTGATCAGCATCTAAGGAAGAGTGGGAGAAGAGGCTGATATACAGCGATAAAGAAGATTACATTTTTCTCTCTATAAGGAAGCCAATGGAGCTCATTCCCCATTCTCATGGCTGGCCACCTTGGGGGTACCTGGCTAGCTCACTGGTCAAGAAAGGGATATAAAATCTCTTTTCCCAAAAACAGCATTGGGCACAGCCAGTCACTGATCATGGCTTTTGATTACACATTGCTAAAATAAATTAAAAGCTAAATAATAGAAGGACATTCTTCATGGATTGGAAGACTAAATATCATTAAGATGTCATATGATCCTTCTGTTTCTAATTTTCCTTTTCCTTGACTGGGTGCTTGCTCTGTCCATTAATTACTTTCTGGATCTTTAAGAAAATAGTTCTGCTAGTTGTTTATTTGTTATTCAAAATTTCTGTGGGGGTATTGAGTCATTGAACATCTCACTCTGCCATCTTGATTGGGGCAGGCTAATATTGTATCATTCATATTGGACAGTAATGTCCACAATCTGTTACCATCCTTATTCCTCTGTCACCAGTTGTATTCAACAAACCTCTTAGCCACTGCTCATGAATTTATGTAGATTAATGTCATGATATACATCCTTCCAGCAAAACTAAATCAAATATATATATTCATAATGTGCTGCACACTGGATTGATATTTGTTTACCACTAACCTTCAGAGCTATTCCTGAGAGGAAATGCTACATTCTACCCATCCAACTTCAGATTTGCCAGCTTATTGCCCACATGATTTATAAACTCAATAGCTCTCTTTGAAATGTCTTATGGAATCCTCCATATGGCCATAATTTGATGAAATGGTATATATTCAGCACAGTAGATGTTTTGTAAAGCTTAGAACTGTTCATGAAAAAATGTCAATTTTTTTTCTGGAACAGCTTGAGTCATCAACTTCATGATGGCATTCTCTGATAAATACCCATATTTATGTTTTGGTGAATTTGTTTTAGCACAGCTCATGATGGGGAACCTAGGTTACATGATAGCTGGTATTCTGTGGTCAATCTTTAAGTATAAGCCAAGGAAGAATAGCAAGCCAATTCTGCAGAAGTGGGTATGATGATGTTCCAAACCTTTAAATATTTGTCTTTAATTTTGCATGTGTTTGAACTACCAGTGACTCTATGCAGTATTCCCATATGTCACAGCATTACAACTGGAATTGGATCTGGTGGGTCAAATGGTCCAAAGATAGATTTTCTTAAAAAGCGAACTTGATCTTGTTTAGATAAGGTAGTAATGATATACTGCTGAGACATAGAGGGGATTTTGTAATAGCTATGAAAGAAAAGGAGTAGAAAGAAAAATACATTAACCTGGAAGTTCTTGTCATTTATTTAGGTATTGTTTAATTTCACTCAGCAGTGTATTGTGGCTTTAAATATTCACATCTTACGCCCCTTTGATTAAATTTATTCCCAGATATTTCATTATTTTAGATGTCATTGTAAATGGTATTGGTATCAAAATTTCCTTTTGGAATTATTAAGAGAAATTCCACTTATAAGTATATATATAAATGAATTTAAACTAGAAACTCAAACACATACTTGTACGTGAAAGATGGAACAACCCAAGAGTCTACTAATGGATGAAGGGGAAAACAAAATGTAGTATGAAAATACAATGGACTATTATTCAGGCCTAAAATGAATGAAGTTTTGATATATGCTAACAACATGGATGTACCCTGAAAGCATTTCTTTGCATGGTATAAGCTAGATGCAAAAGAACAAATGTGTAAATACACATATATAAAATATTATATAAAGAAATTAAAAGGAATAGAAAGTAGATTTAATGCTACCAGGAGGATGGGGTGAGGAAGATTGGGAGTTATTACTTAATAAGAACATAGTTTCACTATGGAGCCATGAAAGTCTTGGAAATGGACAGATGTGATGGTGGCACCACACATTGAATATAATTAATACTCCTGAAGAGTACAATTAAAGTTATTTAAATGGGAAATTATCTGTTATATATATAAATTTATCACTACATTACATTACATATATAGTCAACAAAAGAATATAAAGGAAAAATCTGTAACTGCAGCTGAAATCTATTTCTCTATTTTCTGTATAAGCCAAATAATTGAGTCGAATAGGGAAGTTATAACAGTAACCAAGTGAGCCGTTTGCCTGATAGTCTGCAGCTGACTTTGTGGAAGAACCAGAAGAGCTAAGCCCAGAGAGAAATGCAGCCCCGGGAAAAGAGGAACCCAAGAACCCTGAACCCTGGCAAACGTCAGCAGCTGTGTTGCTCCAACACGTGGCAATGGACTTTGGTGAGAGAAGAAACTTAACACTTTATGGCCTGGTATCTGTGGACTTCTACCCCAAATAAATACCCTTTATAAAGACCAACCTATTTTTGGTATTTCACTTTGGCACTCCTTTGGCTGACTAATACACCATCCCTATATACATACTTTCTTTTATGATGGTATTATTTTTCCCCCAGGTTTTTGTTATAACTTTTTGTTTATTATTTTGGAAGGAAGAGTCAGTATCTATGACTTCCACCCCACTATTAACATACCAAGGCCTAACCAACTTTCATCAATTTACCTCTGCATACTCCTGTAAAATTGGTGGACCACATAGATGTTTTGGGTCTAGAGGACTTAGGGTCTCTTTAGAAAATGTGTCTATTACCTGCTCCAATATTCTGGATATTTCCATTTCCCCAAAACACAGTTGACATTGTAAATGGTCTCAGGTCCATTTGGGGCAAGCTACCAGGAAGATATATATATATATATATATATATACTTGGCATTGTTTTAGGAACTATCCTTGAGGGTTTCTACCCTTCTTTTTTTCCCATTATTCCATGTTGTCTATCAGCAGTATTGGAAGCTTTCACTTATGATTTCAGTCCCTAGCACCAATGTAGCTTAGTTTCAAGAAACTCACATGCAATAGTTTGTAATTTCTTATCTATG
>JAQZBX010090250.1:0-12535 GCA_029593785.1 Cabassous unicinctus
CCCCCCCTTGTTGCTTGTGTTTGCTGTGTCCATTTTGCTGTGTTTTTTTCTCTGTGTCTGCTTATCTCCCCCTTGCTGTGAGGTCTTGCTGCATCAGCCCACCGCGCCTCGCGGGCCGGCCTGCCCCCACAAGGAAGCCCCGGGAAACGAACCCAGGGCCTCCCATATGGTAAACGGGAGCTCTATCGATTGAGCCAGACCCGCTTCCCTGAAACATTTTTTAACTTCTTGTTATTGTTTAACAACTCTCCTACTGACACCAACCCCAACCTGTGTTCATCCTAAAAAATAAATAAGTAAATGGCACTCAAGGTCCTTTCTAAAATATCAGAAATTTAAAAACAGTGCAAACTAATTGATGGTTTAATTATGAAAAGAAACTATTCTTGGCCCATTGACATTTACAAGCCTTGGCTATTACACTTCGTCTTCCTTCTCTTCTTGGGGTGAACCAGCACCATTCAGTAAGTTTGCCACACTCCATGTTGTTGTTGTTGTTGTTGTTGTTGTTTACAGACTGGACTGAGATGTCACCATCTGGAGAAATCTCTGAAGAACCTGAGGAATGGGCAAACAACTTTTTCTACTCTACTTATGCAGAAAATAAAGAAGATAGGCCCCTGATGGTTAGTAATAACATATTAAAATTAAAACCCTTGAGACAGTTTTACTGATGAGCTGGGAGGGACCCTTAGAGACAAACTTTTCTCAGCATCCTTGAGGTCATTCGGTATATACCCCAGCCAAGGAATTTGAAGCAATTCTCGTTATAAATATTCAGGACTTCTCTCTTTAAGTAGTGCTTGTTTGAGTTATCTATGGAGCTCCTACTGAAGCTGATGGGATAAATAGTACATTTTTTGAAGTCTCTATGGACTGACCAATTTTATCTTTAGACGACTGTTCACCATAGTGTTTTCCATCAAGGCACACACAGTAGATTCAGAGAAAAAAGGAGTTCCACATACACTTTAAAAATCAGTTTAGATTCTGATTGGAAAATTTAGGAAATAAACATTACACATTCAAAACCCTTTAATAACATCTACGGGGAAGTAGTGTAGTGAAATATTAAAAAATGTGCTAATGAGCCCAAATCTCAGCAGATTAGAGCAAGGGGGCATGCTGTAAAACATAAAGGAGTTAGTTTTGGGTAAAAGGCAGTGTTTTTTGTTTGTTTTTAAAGAAGAAATCGTTTCCAAAGTTGGTAAAACCCTAATAGGTTATTAGAGGGAAGTTAGGACTGTTTAGGAAGTCTCTAATTTTCTGAAGCCACAGGCTTGGAAGGTGAGAATGATCTTTTGTAGTGGACTGCCTCTTGGCATTCTGTTTGGCAGTTCTAATATTGGGGTAAAGGCGTAACAACATGGATAATCACAAAGCTGGATAGTATTGACTCCGAATGCTTTCGTAAACAAGTAACACAATAGCCTTTCTTCTAATAATTGATGGTCACATATATTTGTATGGTGGTTTACAGTTTACAAAATGATTTCACATTTACTATTTACAGAATTAGTGTGCAAAAGGGCGGGTTTTATTACCCTCAATTTACAAAGGAGGAAACTGAGGCTCAGAGATGGTAAGAGATTTGTCCAGAGTCAATCTCAAACTTTTTAATCTCAGGAGCCCTTCACAGTCTGAAAAATTATTGAGAACCCCAAAGAGCTTTTGTTTATGTCAGATTTACCTATCGATGCACACCACCTTATAAATTAAAATTGAGAAATATAAAAGTATTTATTCATTATTTAAAAATAACATTAGTAAAACCATTGTAAGTTTATACAAATAAGATTTTTATCAAAGAGAGATTTTTTCAAAACAACAAAATTAGTGACAAGAGTGGCATTAAATTTTTTTTTTGCAAATCTCTTTCACATTTAGCTTAGTGGGGGACAGCTGGATTCTCATATCTGTTTTGCATTCAATCTGTTGTGATGTTATATGTTGTGTAGGCTCTAAAAAAACTCCACTGTACATTTATGAGAGTACGAGAGTGAAAAAGGCAAATATCTTAATATAGATTTGACCTTGAAGCCCCTTGAAAGGGTCTTGGGAAGCCCAGAAGGTCTGCCTCCCACACTTTGAGAACTGCTAGGTTAGAATAATAACAAAAAGAACTGGCATTTCCTGAATTAACATGATCTGAATGTGGGAGAGGTTGGGGTGTGACAGTTGTTCAGATGTGAGGACAAAGTCAGGGGAGAAGCCAGTTTGTATGTAAACATTTGCTGGAGATGATCTACAAGCGGATTGTCAAGAACTGATTAAATTTTAAGTAAGCAGTTTTCCAGCTTTAGTATCTGAAAGTGAAGCAAAAATGCAAAATTGATTAATGCTTTAATCATAGGGGATGTGATGTTAAAAAACAAAGCAAAACTATTAATTATCCTCTCTTCTCCCAATAATTCCCAGAATTGTGCTACTAAGGAAAACATACAAAAGAGCAATGAAATGCATGCCATATGCCAAAAAAAAAAAGTCAGGATGATCTTCTCTTTTGACCTCATTTTATCAAGTGAAAAGTTGAGAAATAATGGGTGCTACTTCCCTTTGTAGAGTCCTGTGTCAGAGATGGCTCTCCTATTTTGATGAAGCTACTGTGCTAAGTGGCAAGTAGCTCTTTCCTGCCTGCTCATCAGCCTATTTGAAAAAAAAAATACTGCTCAAAAGACGTTCAATCCAAATGATGCGGATATTGTTTCAGGTTAAATCCTTTGGATGTGCAAAGAATCAACAACATAATTATTTCTTTTTTTTTTTTTTCGGGATTTGTTTTTGGATTTTTATTATGGTACTCTTTTTTTTTTATTTTAAACCATTTATTCCATGTTTAAGATATTCTTCTGGAAAAATTCTCATCTCAGAATATACTTTTGGACTTGAAAATTATTTCTTCTATATCTACGTTGTAACCAAATGCAGTCAGTGTGCCTTGGATTGTTTAGCTTGTTAATAGTTTAAGTTACATTTATAGCTGCAAAATGATTAAGGCCGAGCAAAGCACAACATTGTGATTTAATATGCTTTTATTGGACCCAGAGCTTTTGTGCCCATTATTTTAACCTGTGCAAAATGATACAGAGCACAGAAATCCTTTCAGGAGTATTAGTAAATATTTGCTCAGGACCATTGTCTCTTGTATGTGCCAAGATAAATTTTTCGTGAACGTAGTTTACGAATAGCAGTATTTTACAAATTAATTATTTCATGCTTATTTTTGCCGGGTTTATGCTTTTACTTCATGTAACTTAAATTAGTTGTGCTCTATTATTTTTTGTATACTTCATGCTGTAATTCTCTTTTTTCAAATAAAAGTGCATTCTTTAGGTTAAATAAACACATGCTCTGCTTTTTCTTTCCCATCACAAACTGCTCCTGATTGGTTTCTTCCTGCAAAGCTACTACAGCTACACCTACCACATTTACCATTCAAGTAAAGAGCGGATTCTTCCCTCTGAGCATGCAGCTATGCAAGTTGTTTTGCATTCAAGTTTGTAATGTAATTTCTCAAAACAACTTTACAGTCTCCAGGCAAATGTAAAGCCCTTGCAGGCTGCAGGAAGAGAGGCTCAGAAGATCTCCTGATTAGAGATGGGGATGTCATTCAGCTTCTCCATGAGGATGCTGGGGGCCAATGGTAGGTGTGTTTGCAGTGCCTGTGATGACCTCTGCCTGGGGTCCATGTATATTGAGTCAAACTCCCTGCTTTACCTGTATCTTTGTCATACAGTCTCAAGAAGCAGAAACATCACATTTCTCATCAGTGATGGGTTTCCTTTTCATCACCTGAGCCATGCCTAGATAGCTCGCTGAAAGGAACGCTAACCTCTGGCCTCGAGCGAAAGCTGCTTTGCCATAAGGAAATGCAATGAGCCTGCATATACTTTGGGGGCTTACCTTGGGCTTTGTAATGGCTCCGGATGGCATTCCATTGTAATTTCAGTCATTCATTAATTCATCAAATATTTAATGAATGCCTGCTATGTGCCAGGTACCATGCTTTGCTGCTTTCCAACACAGCCACATTTCTTATCAGTTCAAATATTGACATTTTAGTCTTTTTCTATCCATTTGCATTTGACTTTATATAGCACCTGTTGAAAGATGGTTCTGCCAAATATACTGAGTGTGAGAGAACACAAAGCAGGAAGGAACTATTGTTTGGAAGAGGGCTGCGTGAAGCATCCCTAATTTTTTTTTTTTTTTTTGGAAATTTGAAATTATTCTGTCTTCACTGTGTCAATATCTTGAACTGAAATGCTACATTGACTGTGTGCTCTAACCCTGAAGGTGGAGGAGTTTACATATTAGGGTAAAAATTAATGATGAAGCATTAAAGAAAAATCATTTTTGCCAGTAACCTAAGTCCTTTGTAGGTCAAAGGACTCAAGCACAGTCTCACGAAGGTCTTTGAACACATACGATAATAGCTTTGTGAAAATGTGAGCTGCAATGTAATGTGTTTATTTTTGATTACCTTAATATTACCATTGTTGGCCACTAATTCATTTATTATTTAGGTTGGTGAAAAATCTAAACAGAAGAAAAGAAGGTCTGATTCCAGGGAACAGTTTACAGATTTTAATCGGTGACTATAGGTTTCGGAATGCCAAATGTACAGGTATAATATGAACAAACTGTATACTATTTGTTTAAAGGCTAAGAGGTTTAAAGCTTCACCAAACACTAAACTGACATAGGGTAAGAACCTCTTTGCACCTAGAAATAAAGCTGCAAACATATTCTGCTAAATTCATGAATAAAGATTTTTAAAACACACTAAACTTTTCCCTGCAAGGTTCATAGGCCTGAAGGAGAGTTCCAGATACCATGATGTCTTGTAAGAGAGTCTTCAGAATTAAATAGTGAAGATATACTTTGAAGGTACCAACCAACTGTTCAAGGATGCTTTACCAGGGTGTGTGCATTTTTACTTAGTTCTAAGAACGTGTTATTTCCTTATGGTGGGTTTCTGCTATAATCGCACTCAAATACACACACACACACACACAATGGTGTCTGTGCCCAAGAATTATATGTGAAGGTAACATGGGGCAACCAGATCTAACTTAATGTTCATTTTGTTGACCCAACTCTTAGTACATAAAATTTCTGTATATACACCAGTGTTCTTGTAGATTTTTCCTATGACACTTAACTTTCTGTGAAAAGGTAGCAAAGAAAAAAATAGATTTATTTGTCAACAACATTAATATTGTATGCACTCAAGTCCTTTGCATTCCTAGGTTTGTCCTTGTGTTCGAATTCCAGGTAAAGGTACATTGTGTTCAAATGAATCTGATAGACCTGGAGTCACTGATTTAATTCCAAGCTTCATTTATAACCTGAGATCAAATCTGAGGCTGATAGGGATAAGTAGATATATTGGGTCACATGGGAATTCCTCAATTAGA
The DNA here is from genome assembly GCA_029593785.1 of Cabassous unicinctus. NCBI lineage: Eukaryota > Metazoa > Chordata > Mammalia > Cingulata > Chlamyphoridae > Cabassous > Cabassous unicinctus. Next base: position 5,421 of record JAQZBX010090250.1, read on the forward strand.
GGAGCCATTTCTTGCTTGTTGGGTGCTCTAAATCTGGATCGTGATTTGAAGGCTTTCTTCACAAATTGTTTGAGAATGCTGTCCCATACACCTGACCTAGTTGATATTTCTTTAAAAAGAAAAAAATCATGCCCAACAACTGCAGAATACATATTATTTTTAAGTATACATGGACCATTCACCAAGGTAGAACATAAGCTGGTCCATAAAACAAGTTTTAAGAAGTTCAAAAGGTTAGAATCATATAAAGTCTCAAAAGCATTATATTAGAAGTCAGTGATCCCCCAAATATTTCACTATTAAGCAGCATACTTTTAAACAGCCCATAGGGCAAAGGAGAAATCCCAAAGTAAATTAAAAAATACTTCAAATTTAATGAAAATTAAAACACAAATGTATCAAAATTTGGGGTTGCAGCTCAAGAGGTCCTTGGAGGGAAATGTATAGCTTTAATTGCCTGTATTAGAATATAAGACATTTTAAAATATCAGTATTTAAGCTGCTACCTTTAGAATCTAGAAAATAAAAGTAAACCCAGATGAAGAAAAAGAAAACCAATAAGCAGTAAAGAAAATCAAACATTTGTTCTTGAAAAATACTGAATTTTTCTTGAAAATATTAAAATACTAAAAGTATCAAATTTAATTATACTAAATATACTAAATACTAGATTGACCCAGAAAAAAAGAGAAAACACAAATTACCAATATCCAGAATTAAAGAGGGGATATCAACACAGATCCTGTAGATATTAAAAACGTAATCATGGGATAGAATGAACAACTTTGTGTGAATAAATTCAAAAACTTAGAAGAAATTGATAAGTTCCTCAATAAACACAACATAGCAAAATTGACACAAAAAGTCTGAATAGCCCCACATCTGTTAAATAAATGATAAAAATCATTTCATTAAAAAATCTTCAAACCCAGATGATTTCACTGGTGTAGTCTATCTAACATTTAAGGGAAAAAATACCAATCTTATATATAAAATCTATCATTCAGAAAATAGAGGAATAGGGAAACACTTCCTAACACATCTTAGGAGACCAACATAACACTGATACCAAAATATGATAAAGAGATTACAAGGAAAAATGTAAACAATTATCCCTCATGAAAATAAAGGCCAAATACCTTAACCAAATATTAGCAAATGGATTCTGACAATATATAAAATGGAGAACACATCATGACCAAATAGGGTTTCTCTCAGTAGTGCAGGGCCAGTTTAACATCTCAAAATAATGTAATTCACCTTAACATAATGAAGGAGAAAATTATATAATCATTTCAGTAGATGCAGAAAAGCATTTGACAAAACTCCAATATCCATTCATGATTAAAAAAAGTTCTTAGCAAATTAGGATTAAAAGGGAATTTCCTCAATCCAATAAAGCACACTTATGAAAAACCTCAGCTAACATTAGACTTAATGGTGAAACATTGGACGTTTTCCTCCTAAGATTGGAAACAAGCCAAGGATATTCAGTCTTGCTCTTTCTAGTCAACACTGTATTGGAAGTCCTTGCCAGTGCCATAATTCAAAAATAAGAAATAAAAGCCATAAAGATTAGAAAGATAGAGGTTATGCTATCATGATTAGCAGAAGACCTGCTTTGTGTATGTACAAAACCATAGGGAAGCTACACAAAAAAAGACCCTACTAGAACTAGCAAGTGAATTTCACAAGGCCATACAAAGTCATTATGCAAAAATAAAATTGTTCTTACATATCCTAGCAACATAGAATTTGAAAAATGAAATTTCAAAAATTAACACCATTGACAACAGCAACTAAAAACATAAAATACATGGAAATAGATCTAACAACTGATGTGCAAGGCCTCTGTGCTGAAAACCACAAGCCACTGAGGAGATAATTAAAGAGGACCTAAATAAAATGGGATCTACTATGTTCTTGGATTGAAAGTCTCAATATCTTTAAGAACTCCATTTTCCTAGAAAGTGACCTTTAGTTTCAGCGCAAACTCAAAATTTCAACAGACTTAAAAAAAATGACAAGCTTATTTCTAAAATTTATATGCAAAGGTAAAGAGTCTAGAAGAGAGAGAAAAATCTTGCAAATTTGTAGGACAAACATAATTGATTTCAAGATCTACAATAAAGCTAGAGTAATCAATACAGCATAGGATTGGTTTGAATATAGACAAATAGAGATTTCAGAAGTAGATCCATTTATATATAAGCAATTAATTTTCAATCAAGATGCCAAGTCAATTGAATGAGGATAATAAGTTAGTTTAAACAAATGGATACAATGGGGTATCCATATGGAAAAAAGGATAAAGTTCCACTGCTACAACTTCCTCCATACACAAAAATTAATTTGAGTTGGATCATAGACCTAAACATCAAAACCAGAATCATAAAACTCTTCTAAAAGCAAACACAGGACAATCTCTTCATTACTTTGGGTAGTTAACAATTACACAGGACACAAAAATCACTAAACATAAAAGAAGAGTATCAGACAAACACAAAGAAACATTACACATGCTGAATTGAGCATTTTACAACTAAAAAAAAAAAGTATACCTGTTAGACTAGAATAAGATCTAAGACAGTAACATTTTGAACGTTTTAAAAAGACAGTTTCAACGAGTCACATTTTTCCCTAAATGAATTGATTCCATGTTACACATTGGAGAGTTAAGTTTGAAAATAAATATAGCCAGCTTTCTGCCAACTGTTTAATGCTGCTTTAAATAGTTGAGTGGAAAAGGGAGAGAGGAAGTAGAAGAAACGTGACTCATTTAAAATATGTCCTCAAAGATCTGTTTAAATTAACACCTAGATATCAGCTTTTTATGAAGCAATTAAAAAGCAAAACAAACCCATAAAGCCATGAAATAACAGTGCAACATATTTAGCGGAAAATAATGGCCTTTCTTGTGCTCAGGGCAGTGCAACATATATAATGGAAAATAATGGCCTTTCTTGTGCTCAGGGCACCGAGAGTAAAAAGTGAAAACCTAACTCCCGAATGGCATTGACATTTGTCTTCATTAAGAAGACCAGAGTAGATTTTCCATAGCTTTTATCATCATTGTTTTAAATACAGAACCAGATGCCCTGGTACATAATTCTGAACAAATTTAATTACATTATTTTGTAGCAAACTATAATGCAGGACATATAAAATTACATATTTGATTAGTTCTAATCAGAAATGATTCCATTACTGTAACCAGTAGATTTAGGGCATATTAAATACCTTTTGAAAAGTGCAGGGTAAAACAATAACAATTTAAATCTACCTTGGCCCTGTATCAAAAAGTAAGGAGCTTCCTATACTTTTAACATGTGTTCACTTTATTTGGAAAAAAGTCACATCACTCTTTTCTAGTCACTTCTATTTTGCACTGTCAGTGCACTTTTTCAATATATATATTTTTTTGAGTGCCATTGGGAGGGTTGAAGTGTAATGTGTTGACATGTCATCAGCATTTTAAGCATTTATTACTCTGTTGTCAGGGCACTCTATTAGTGAATAATACAAGTTCCTGGTGGTCCCTATTTTCTAGAAGCTTCTGACTTAAGATATTATTAAAATATGTCTTACTATCAAATAGCATGCATTTGTGATTTCTGTAGAAATGAAAAATTAATACTTTATGGTAGATTTCGGTAGAATCCTAAAATATCAAGTGGCTTTGACTAAGATTTACCCTTTCATTGCATCATACAAAACAGTACATGGTGGTCTATAAATACATTATGATGTGTATAAATCAATGGATTAGCAAACTACAATTGACCATATATTGACCACTGTCAAAGGCATATACACTTTAAAATACATATTAGAGCATCTCATTTGTAATCTGGAAAATAGAATGTAAATGTCTCTCTGATACTTATGCGTTTCCACATGTTTAATATTATCTCCATGCACACAGCATAATTCATACAGTATTTATGAAATCTGGTTGTAGGAGAGGTGACTTTTGTCTATTTTATTTTGCTTCCAGTGAAGCTATGCCTTTCATTAAACAGATGTCTTTAATAAATAATTAGGAAACTGAATAAAGACTCCCAAAATAAAATGAACAACCAGAACACATCAAGCTGAATTTATGATGAACCTTGCGAATCCTTACGTTTAGTGTTAGTGTTGGCCTTAGAAGTCACTTGCGTGTAAACATCTTTCATTATTTTGTAGACGCTGCTCTGAGTAACACAAGGAAATTAAGTTCCCCTTGAATTAAAGGAGAACGAATAGACATTTTAAAAATAAGATTTCCTTTGGAGGTGTGAACTAGATTTTATTTTCTAAATTGTGTTACAGAAGAACAGCACAATCGCCAGAATTATCCTATACTGTCCATGGCATTTGCAGAATTTCCTCAGGACTAGGTGGACTTCATCATTCTCAATTTGTCTCAGTCTTGCAAGAAGCCATCTTCACACATTCCATTCCCCCAAGGGAAAATGCAGTGCTATTTTAAAAAACCCTTTTTATTTTGAAGTAATTTCAAACTTACAGGACAGTGGCAAAAATAATACAAAACCTACATGGAGACCTCCAACCTACATGCTCCCAGATACCCAGATTCACCAACTTTTAACATTTTGTCACATTTGCTGTATCATTCCATCCATCCATCCATCCACCCATCCATCCATCCATCCATCCATCATCTCTCTCCACCTTTCTCTCTACCTCTCTCTCTCTCTGTCTCTCTCTTTCTTTCTCTCTCCACCTCCATATCCATCTCTCTATCTATCTAGCTCATCTATCTTTATATATATATCTATCACCGTCTAAGTGCAGTGTTATTTTGTTTTCAGTTAAAGTTTTTCATGGCTTCTATTCAGATTCCATCTAAAAACTTGAAAGCAATTCTTTCAAACATTTATAGGTAAACAACTTTACCTGTGTTTTTTGGTTACTTTTCAGTAATAAAACAAAACAAACCTTCAAAGAGGACAATCAGAGACTTTAAACTCCTTTATTTAATTGAGAATTTATTTTATTATTTAATTCTGTCATCTGCGAGAATATAATGTAATAAAGGGATATGTTCTTTACTGTTTAATTTAGAGCTGTATCAATGCTGAAGGACCTCTTTTGCACTTTGACTGGCAGTTTAGGGGTGTCAGGGTTGCCTTATGGTCTAAAAGTTCCAAAGCTAAACATCCTGTAGTTAGTATGTCTTGAAGTTTACATTTATGCGTTGAAATTTAGACATACATGCCACAGCTTTACTAATTGTTCATAGTTGCCCTAGAAATGTTCCTATAAACCAGGCTGTACTTTCCAGTGCTTTTACTTATTTTTGAATTTTCTAGAAACATCTAGAAGTTTCTAGAAACATCTGAAGTTTTTCTTAAGTTATATTGTGTTTCTTCCTAAGGTTTTTCTTTGTTGATAAATGTGTAGATGACTTTCTTTTAAATATCTAAACAATGTAGTCACTTGTTTTGGAGCAGGGCAGGATTTTGCATGCTGTGTTGACTTTACACTTGGAGTATTTTGTATTATGAACTACTTTAGGCAATGATTTGAAATTTCTGCTTTCTGAATTATGGATTTTGAATTGTACTACCAAGTGGGTACATTAGATGCATGTGTATTGGTGTTTGGTTTTACAAAAAGATCATTAAATACAGTAACTATATAATATGCAAATAGTATGTCATTGAAATAGGCTTGTGTATTATATCAAGATCATAGATTATGCCAGTGCTATCATTTGATGTAACCATTTGTATGACAAACAAGCTGTATTTTATTTAAAAGTATCTGCAAATTTTAAGTTTTCTAATGTCCAGTTGCTGAAATTCATAATAACCTATTTATAACCACTCATGAAAATGTCCATGTGCTTGATAATTCACTTAATTAGTGCTTCTGCAATGATAACAACAAAAGGAAATTAAAATGTATTTCTTTTATGTACTCATCCTGTAGTTAGATGACAGAAGTGGGAGATTACATTTTTGAATAATGATGCCTCTCTGTACAAAGCTTTTTAATTTCAAGATATTAATCTGTAGATTCTAATCCTTTAAGACAATACTGGGCTCTGTAGGTCCAAAGTATAGTTATAGTTTTTTAATGTTTTAATAACTGTACAATGAATGCTATATTTGTATATGTTTACAAATGTAACTGTACCATATTAATTTTATTAGGCTATAAATGTATGTTTACTGTAAAACATAGCAGCAATTTCCCTTTAAGTCTTCAAAATGTACTTACATTTTAAATGTACTTACAATGTAAATGTACTTGTGTTTATTCCACATTAAAAATATAAACTCTTAAACTCATTCATTTTTCTTTTCAGGTTCGTATAGTGTCAGTTATAAATGGAAAACTCCTTTCCTCTCATTTATTGGTGATACCCTAAAGGCACCAGAAGTATTTTGAATTAAATGTTTACCTTCAGCCTTGCTTCATGACTCTCTCTCTCAGATTAGACAGATGTTAGAACCCGCCAGATGTGGCTCAGGCTGTTGGGCACTCACTTCCCATGTGGGAGGTCCCGGGTTCAATTCCCGGGGCCTTCTGGAAAAGGTGCGCAAACAATGAGCAGACAGACGAGAGAACCGTGGGGGATAAATAAATAAAAAATAAAGTAAATAAATAGATAAATGTTAGATAGGTGGAGGGAGGGAGAGAGGGAGGGAGGGAGGAAGGAAGGAAAAGAAAGAAAGAAAGAAAGCTATAATTAACTAGAGCCAGGGTAAAATGTTTTGCTCAAAAAATTTCTTTACCCAAATCTATATGATAGCAATACACGAGGCTTCAGGGATTAGTCATGTTTATTTATGAATGGGTAGTTCCACACACTGGAAAAGTTTGCTTCCAAGTATTGAAGCCAAGGAAAACCTGGAAAGCACCTATACCCGTGCAACTGTTTCTGAAACATCACTTGCTTTTGCAAAGGGTTGCTTAGTTGGGTTTGACAGACCTATTGGTCTCTTCCAGCCCATTAGGAAGCTAGACCTGGTACCTTAATAGAGAGGGGACACAAAAAGCTACCAAACTGAATTGATTGCATCTTCCACTTCAAAAAACCTGCAATGTTTTTGGATGTCTTAATGAGCATCCCGTTACTGGGTCACTATTTCTTTTCCCTT
>JAQZBX010090251.1:0-12536 GCA_029593785.1 Cabassous unicinctus
ATAGGATTCCATTATATGAAATACCTAGAATAGGTAAATCTAGAGACAGAAAGCACATTGGTGGTTGCCAGGGGTTGGGAAGTGCAGGGAAGGGGGTGTGACTGCTTAATGAATACGGGGTGATAAAAATGTTTTGTAACTACAAAGAGGTACCATTCGCACAACACTGTGAATGTGCTAAATGACACTGAATTGTACACTTTAAAAAATGGTTAATATTACATTCTGTGAATTTTACCTGAATAAAAAAATTTATTTGACAGCAATCCAGCTTAGGAGGGGAGGAGGATCACAGCTCTCTTCTCACACTGTGGCAATCAGTCTTCAGTTGGAGGTTGGAATGCTGACCATGGGAAAGTTTTCTTACACCCTGCCATTCTGCCACCAACCCACCTGGCCTCTCAAGGAGCCCTGGATTCCTGCTTAAATCACAAGGAGGGCTGTGCACCTGTGGTGGCTGGCTTGCTAAAGGATTGCCAACAGATTACATTTCTCCATTTGTCTGAACACATAAATACTTCTCAGGTAGAAACAAAATAATGCAGCTGAAATCATTGATTTCTGTTTCCTGAAGGAAACCCAAAGGAACTGGCTTGTCTTGGTCATCTGAGTTGATTTTGGAGCACCTCAATGTTGTGATGTCTTTCATTACACCGATTGCGAGAACAGAGGGCCTACCTTCGCCCTCCTGTGTAAATAATAAATGTGTATCTTTTCAAAATTTCATGTGTGCTGGAAACCAAATGTTCTTCAGGGAACATTCTCATTCATCAGCCCCCAGCATTTTGCTTTCATGACTCGTGCTGTGGTAGGCTTATGGAGAAGAAAGGGGAGTACATTTTCAAAATTATAAGGTCCTCGCGTGCTCACCCATAGCTCTGGGAGTCTTCCGTTTATAATGGTCACGTCCGTGTCCTCCCCACCCAAATATTAGAAGATAAACCTAAACCACTTTTCTGATATTTCTCAGTCAATATCCCTTGTCAGTTCTGTGCTGAAAATACAAAACATTCTCTTGCCATTGTTTCTTTGTAAGAGAAACTCATTAGCTACTTTGAAAACTTGGTGGGCAAAAGAGAGAGCAAGTAGCAGCAGGAATAGGTGCACTGCAGCTAACAGCTGCAGCCGGGGAGCCTCCTCCAATGTGTGGCTTCATTGAGGCAGAGTTCTCTCGGAAGAGATTGTGGTCCACAGAATAAATATAATGTAATAATTATGATTATAGCTTATATTTGTTGAGCACATACCGAATGCCATTTAAAATATACTTTGCATGTATTGTCTCATTTGTTCCCCCCACACACTCAACCAGAAACAGTAAATGTTCTCAGTGGCCTAGTTCTGTGGTTTAGAGAGGTTCAGTAAACAACTCTCAAAATCATATGCCTTAAGAGGCAGGGAAACCCAATCCTTCTGAGGCCAAAGCCTAATGCCAACTTCATCTAATCCCATTGCATTTGTTATTTTCAAACACCCTCAAGAATAATAGTAAAGTCACCTGCCCTCCCTTGGGGGAGGCACCAAGCATGATTTATTTAACTCTGTAAAGTTCCAGCACAGTGTTTGGCACATGACCAGTGCTCAGAAAATCTTTGCTGATTGGAAAAAAAAAAAAAAAAACACTTTTGATTTCAGATGGAGGAGGTTTTCCCCTTTAAAGAAGTGTTGCACTCTTGGCCTTTGGCAGTTTCAGCATCTCCAGAATACCTGCATCATATACACTCCTTTCGCCTGTGTTCCTGAGCGCCCCCTTCTCCCGCCTTGCTGCTCACTTGTCCTTGCTTCCCTCCACTGACTTCACAATGCAGATTTTAGATTCCCTTTAGTAACTGGTGACACTGAAGAACCAAATACAGTTCAATTCATTAAACCAATATGGACCAACCCTAGGCAGTTTTAGTAAAAATGATTTTTTTAATATTCAAGAGTAAATAAAACTAAAATATTCAGAATTTCCCCCACTTAATTTAAAACTAAGAAAACAGCCTGATGCAGACGTGTGTGGCAAGGTTCCAACCCTCTGCAAGCAAGGCTTTAAGTCATTTCTCCAGGCTTGCAAGGCCTCACTGCATATCCTAGAGAGCAGAACAAGTGCCCCTTCCTCCCATGAAGGCCTTTCTGCCCAGGACTGCTGCTTTCCTCTCTCTACTAATGACAGACCACAATACGCCCAAGCGAAAGCTGGAGCAAGCAGTGTCAAAGCAATTGATCACAGAGTACATTGGACAGAATCTACTGATGTTTACTTAGCATACTTTTCGTTTTGAAATTTAAAATATTATAACAAAAAAATTATGCCTGCCTTTTGTAGAAAATTGGAAAGTACAGATAAACTAAAAGAAAATTTAAAACACGTATATTCCCCCCCACACACACACAGAGCATTTTAGTGTATGCCCTTCCAAAATTTTTCTGTTTTTCTTTCTTTTTAAAGAAAAATGCATTATACTACTACTCCTGTTTTTATAAATCTAATGTATTGTCAACACCTTTTCATATCAATAATCTTCAGCTTTGATGCCATTTTAGTAGCAGTATGGTCTGTCCATATATGATTAAACCATAATTTATTCAACCCAATTTTCCCTGTTGAACCTCTAGTTGTTTGGTTCACCAACCCCCCTGGCCTCTCTTGAATATAAATCTTTGCATAGCTGTTTTTCGCTTCAGATAAATTCCAGTGGAATTGTTAGATCAAAGGTAATATAAAATTTCAAGGCTTTTGATACATATTTTCAACATGTTATGCAGAAAATTTGAATCCATTTACCCTCTCACCAACAGTTATTCATTGTATACTTTTAAAAAGTTAAAATCATATGTCTATATCCCAGAGTCAAATATAAATGCTCTTTGGAAGTCTTCATCATTGCTTTGCTCTATTAACATCAGTAACTACAATTATAGACCCAGAAAAAATGAGTTCTAGTGATTATTAAATCAATGAAACATTCCACCACTTTTCAAAGGGGGTGAACGTGAGGATCGAGTAGTCACTGACTAGCAGACTGTCCTGACACAGTCAGGGAGGACCCCAAGCAGGACAAGTTTGTCTCTGTTAATTCATCTCAAGACAAGGAATTCTTGTGGGTCAATGTAAATTGGAGCCAAGGGTACAGGGCTGTTCTCAGAGGTCTTGTGGGTCAAGTTTACATCAGGGACAGCCCAGATTCTTCTGAGAACCACAGAGGTTAGCAGAGATCTTCAGAGGCTGTTTAGGGCTCTTGGAAGAACATGGCTTCCTCAGCCCCTAAGAGGTCCCTCAGGCCAGGTGTAAATTAGCTTAAGCAGGAGCCCCCAGACTCCTGCAGAATAAAAGTGACCACTCCCCATTTTCTTGCCAAGGACTTTCCTTATCAGAGGAGATCACTGGCTTTACATTGGATGGAGTATATTCCCCAGGGTCATGTATAGAGCAAAGCTAACAGATGAGAAGTGCCCACATCTATCCAATCATACCTTCCTTAATAATTAAACTTCAAAATCCATCTTGAGTATATGGAAACTTAACTAATATTTCTAAAGTTAATTACAAATTATATCACTGGTTCCCAATTTGAATTAGTCAGCTAAAGGGGTGCTAATGTAAAATACCAGAAATCTGTTGGCTTTTTAATAGGGTATTTATTTGGGGTAGAAGCTTACAGTTACAAGGCCCTAAAGAATCCAACTCAAGGTACCATAAGAGGTACTTTCTCACCCAAAGTCTGTTGTCATATGTTGACGTAAAATGGTGGGCGATGTCTGCGAGGGGTCAGTCTTCCTCCTCCTCCCAAGGCTCCGTGATCCCAGCTTCTTCCAAACTCAGCCGCAGGCTGGGACAAGTCTTGTCTCTCTCCCGGGGCTCATTTCTCTATGGGCTCAGCTGCTCTGCTCTCTCCACAAGACCAGCTGTAAACTGTCAGGCAAACGGCTCATCTCTCTTCCCAGAGCCTCTGCTGTGTCTGATGGAGACTTCTCTCTTTCCTCACGTATCTGCTTCTCTGTGTACTTACTTCCCAGGCTCCAGGATCAAAACTCCAACTTTCTCCTCTGCCATGTCTTCTCTGTGAGTCCCCACCAACCAAGGGGGCGGGGACTCAACATCCTACTGACATGGCCCAATTAAATCTTTAATCATTATTTAATCAAGTGAAAGTGAAACCTCTAAATCCAATCCAATCTAATATGCCCAGAGAAACAGACCAGTTCAGAAACATAATCCAATATCTATTTTTGCAATTCATAAACAATATCAAACTGCTACATCATTCTTTCATTCATCAACTATTTATTCAGTGCAATAGAGTATGGGAGTTCCAGGAAAATGGCATGGATATAAGTAGGCATTGCTCAGCTCTTTCACAAAAAACAGCAGAGAAGGGGCAAAAGCCTACCCAAGTGAGCTGTTTTGGGAATTCACAGAGCAGAAGGCTGCAGGGCATCATTCAAGAGGGAGCAGGACAAAGAGATAAAGAGCCCAAGAGAAAACCATGAGTTTCTCATCCTTGTGGCTGGAACCTGCAGGACGGTAAGACCCACCCTCAAGGCAAGTAGCCTCCGTGGAACTCCTGGCTCTCACCAGCCAATTGAGTGGAAAGGAGCCTTCCCTGGGAGGAAGAGGGGTCTGGCAAAGGGTAGAGAGTGGTTTCCTTTCTGTGGGTTTGGCACCTGAGCCTGCTTTGAATCTCAGGGAAGATACCAGACAACACTGAGATGGCCCAGGCGGAGAGGGTAGGGACCCAGCCACCCTGGAAGAGAGGAACTTGGTCAGGGAGGGGGCGGAGACAGGCACCTAACTGGCCCAGCCCCTGAAAACTGTTAGAAGACCAACTCGCCTAAGGGAAACAGGGGTAGAAAGAGCCAGATAAGCTCTCAAAAGCCTATTTAGTCTACAGAGCTGCTATAGCACATAGTGGGAATTCCTTCCTTGCATGTAAAAGGTCCCTAGTTCAAGTTCCAGTACCTCCTAAGAGAAGGGATCCAGGGAGAGATAGGGCAGACAACTAGCACGTTGTGATACAGAACTTATACACTGAGTTTCTATTGTTTTATGTGGTTGTTTTTTGTTTTTTTTTTTCTTTTTCCTTTATTTTATTTGCTAAAACTGGATATATCACCTGTGGAGGGCAGATTGCAGGGTGATTAATTCATGAGAACCAACAGCCTGAGAAGGTCCCTAGGGGCCTAAGAAGGAAGGGTGTTTTTTCCAGGGTTGTTTCTTTGTTGCTGTTTTGTTTGTTTGTTCTTTTCCCTTTCTTTATTTCCCTTTTTTTCCTTTTACTTATTTTTTCAAGCTACTTTATTTCTCTTCTTTCCTTCATTTTTCTGTCTTCTGACTTGTGTTGCTTTTCTTTCATTTCACCATTTCTTGTTCGGTTTTTACTCTCTCTCTCTTTTTTTTCCCCCTCCTTCTGTTCTCTTCTCATCTGTCCAGCCTTTTAATTAATTCTACTTTTTCTCTCTATTTCCTTTCTTGTTTTATTTTTTTCTACTAATCTGTTTGGCCTTTTAATTCATTCTATTTTTTCCTCTATTTTGTTTCTTCTTTTATTTATTTCTATTCCACCTCTTTTTATTCTTATTCCTTTTTATTTTTTAGGATTTTTTTACTTGTATTACTTAGATTCCTAGCTCTTGTACAGTTTCTCTTCTACCTTTTTTTGTATTATTATTACTATTATTCTTTTTCTCTTCTATCTCTTTCCTTTTCTCTGGTCCTAATATTTTTTTCAAGTGAACACAGTCAACTGCAAGGATATAGAATAAAAGGAACCAAGTGTCAAAAATTAACCTTACCACAAAAAAAGAAACAACAAAATAAAACTCTAGAGTAGAAAGAGAAGCTAACCAACCAAATGAGCCCATCAAGATAAACAAATGCTTAGATAGAACAAAAAATGACAAGCCATACTAAGAAACAGGAAGACATGGCCCAGTCTAATGAACAAACTAAAAAAACAGGAGGAGATGCAGAATGTGGAACAAACAATCAAGGAAGTCCAAACAAATATCATGAATCAATTTAATGAAGTGAAGGAAGAGATAAAGGATATTAAGAAGACACTGGGGGAACATGCTGAAGAAATTGTAAACATATATAAAAAGATAACGGACCTGATGGTGATGAATGGCACAATGCAAGAAATCAAAAATACACTGGAAGCACATAACAGCAGATTTGAACAGGCAGAGGAAAGAACCAGTGATGTGGAAGAAAGTACAGCTGAAATCAGATAGTAGAAGAGATAGATAAACAGATAGGAAAAAAAACTAGCAGAAACTTAGGGATTTGAATGACAACATGAAATGCACAAACACGCATTATAGGCATCCCAGAGGGAGAAGAGAAGGGAAAGGGGGCAGAAGGAGTGTTGGAGGAAATAATGACTGGAAATTTTCCAACTCGACTGGGGAACATGGATGTACATATCCAGGAAGCACAGTGCACCCCAAAGAGTATAAATCCTAACAGGCCTACCCCAAGACATATATTTGTCAAATTGTCCAATGCTCAAGACAAATAGAGAATACTGAAAGCAGCAAGAGAAAAGAGATCCATCACATACAAGGGAAGCTCAGTAAGATTAAGTGCTGATTTTTTCATCTGAAACCATGGAAGCAAGAAGGAAGTGGAATGACATAGTGAAAGCACTAAAAGAAAAAAAAGAATTCTTTATCCAGCAAAGCTGGCATTCAGAAATGAGGGAGAGTTCAAAATATTCACACATAAACAGAAATTAAGACAGTTTGTCAATAAGAAACCTGCCCTTCAAAAATACTAAAGGGAGTTCTGCAGGTTGAAAGGAAAAAAAAACAGGAGAGAGAGACAGTTGGAGGAGAGTGTAAGAATAACTGAAAAGATAAAAAGAGAAATAAAAACAATATATGGCATACATAAACCTAAAGAAAATATGGCTATTATAAGTAATTCCATAATTAAGTAACATTGAAGGTTAGTGGATTAAACTCTCTAATCAAGAGACACAGATTGGCAGAGTGGATAAGGAAATATGACCCATCTATATGCTGTCTACAAGAAACTCACCTTAGTCCCAGAGATGCAAGGAGGCTGAAAGTGAATGGTTGGAAAACAATTTTACATGCAAACAATAATCAGAAAAGGGCAGGAGTAGCTATACCAATATCAGACAAAATAGACTTTAAATGCAAAACTATTGTAAGAGACAAAGAAGGACACTATTTATTAATAAAAGGGGTAATCTAACAAGAAGAAAGAACAATCAGAAACATTTATGCACCTAGCCAGGACACCTCAAAATACATGACTCAAAAATTGGAAAAACTAAGTGGAGAAATAGAGACCTCTACAATTATACAGGGGGACTTTAAAACACCATTACCACCATTAGACAGAACATCTTGGAAGAGGATCAATTAAAAACCAGAGACCTTGAATAATACATTAGACAATCTGGAACTAATAGATATATACAGAAATAACACATAAATACAGCAGGATAAACATTCTTCGCAAGCACAAAAGGATCATTCTCCAGGATAGACCACATGCTAGGCTACAGAACAACTCTCAATAAATTCAGAAAGATTGAAATTATACAAAGTAATTTCTCTGACTACAATGGAATGAAGCTGGAAATCACTAAGGAGCAGAGAAGCAGATTGGGCACAAAGATGTGGAACTTAAACGAAACACACTTACACAATCAGTGGGTCAAGGAAGAAATTGGAAAAGAAATCAGTAACTACCTTGAAACAAATGAAAATGACAACACAAAGTATCAAAACCTATGGGATGCAGCAAAAGTAGTGCTGAGAGGGAATTTCATAGCCATAAATGCCTACATTAAAAAAGAATAAAGAGCTAAAATAAAAAGCCTAACTGCACACCTGGAGGAATTAGAAAAAGAAGAACAAACTAACACCAAAGCAAGTATAAAGAAAGAAATAACAAAGAATAGAGCAGAGCTAAATGAAATTGAAAATAAGAAAGCACTAGAAAACAATTAACAAAACCAAAAGCTGGTTCTTTGAGAAGATTAATAAAATTGGCAAATCATTAGCTACATGAACAAAGAAAAAAAGAAAGAAGATGAAAATACATAAAACAAGAAACAAGGAAGGGGATATCAACACTGACCCCACAGAAATAGAGTATCATAAGAGGATTCTTTGAAAAATTGAAGAGTATCATAAGAGGATTCTTTGAAAAATTGTGTGCCAACAATATGGATAACATAGACAAAATGGACAAATCCCTAGAAACACACAAGCAGCCTAAATTAACAAAAGAAGACATTTATGAACTCAACAGACTAATCACAAATAATGAGATTGAATTAGTCATCAAAAACATCCCAACTAAGAAGAGCCCAAGACCAGATGGCTTCACAGGTGAATTCTACCAAACACTTGGAAAGAACTAAACCAATCCTGCTTAAACTCTTCCAGAAAATAGAAGTGGAGGGAACATTGTCTAACTCATTCTATGATGCCAACATCACCCTAATACCAAAGCCAAACAAAGACGCCACAAGAAAGGAAAACTATAGCCCAATCTCTCTAATGAATCCGGATGCTAAAATCCTCAACAAAATACTTGCTAATCATATTCAACAACACATCAAACAAATTATACACCATGACTAAGTGGATTTCATCCCTGGTATGCAAGGATGGTCCAACATAAGAAAATCAATCAATGTAATACACCACATAAACAGATCAAAAGGGAAAAAAAATCACATGATCATTTCTATGGATGCAGGTAAAGCATTTGACAAAATACAACACCCTTTCCTGATTAAAAAAAAAACACTTCAAAAAACAGGAATAGGAGGAAACTTCCTCAACATGATAAAGGGTATATATGAAAAACCCACAGCTAAAATCATATTCAATGATGAAATCCTAAAAGCTTTCACTCTAAGATCTGAAACAAGACAAGTGTGCCTACTTTCACTGCTCTTATTTAACATTGTGTTAGAAGTACTTGCTCAAGCACTTAAGCAAGAAAAAGATATAAAAGGCATCCAAATTGGAAAGGAAGAAGTAAAAATTTCACTATTTGCAGATGATATGATTCTGTAATAAAAAGCCCTGAAAAATCTACAACAAAGCTTCTTGAGCTTAGAAATGAGTTCAATAAAGTGGCAGGTTATAAGATCAATGTGCACAAATCATTAGCATTTCTGTACACCAATAATGAGCAATCTGAGGAGAAAATCAAGAAAAAAACTCCATTTACAATAGCAACTAAAAGAATAAAATGCCTAAGAATAAATTTAACTGAAGATGTAAATGACTTGTACACAGAAAACTACACAACACTGCTAAAGGAAATCAAAGAAGACATAAATAAATGGAAGAATTTTCCTTGTTCATGGATAGGAAGACTAAACATTATTAAAATGTCTATCCTACCCAAACTGATTTACAGATTTAACGCAATCCCAATAAAAATTACCACAACATTTTTTACTGAATTGGAAAAGCTAACTATGAAATTTATTAGGAAGGGTAAGGGGCCCTGAATAGCCAAAGATAAATTGAAAAGGAAAAATGAAATTGGAGGACTCACACTACCTGACTTTAAAACATACTACAAAGCTACAGTGGTCAAAACTGCATGGTATTGGCAAAGGATCGATATACTGATCAATGGAATCAAATTGAGAGTTCTGATATAGATCCTCGCATACACAATCTACTGATATTTGACATGGCCACCAAGTCGATTTGACTGAGAGAGAATGACCTCTTCAACAAATGGTGCTTAGAGAACTGGATATCCATATCCAAAAGAATGGGAGAGGAACAACATCTCACACCTTATACAAAAAATTAACTCAAGATGGATCAAAGATCTAAATATAAGAGCCAAGACATAAAGATCTTGGAAGATAATGTAGGGAAGCATCTACAGGATATCATATTAGGAAATGGTTTCATGAACTTTATACCCAAAGCACGAGCAACAAAAGAAAAAATAGATAAATGGGACCTCCTCAAATTTAAAAACTTTTGCAACTCAAAGGGGTTTGTCAAGAAAGTGAAAAGGCAGCCTACTCAATGGGAGAAAATATTTGGTAACCATATGTCTGATAGGGGCCTAATATCCAGCATATATAAAGAAATCCTATACCTCAAAAATGAAAAGACAAACAACCCATTTGAAAGATGGGCAAGTGATTTGAATAGACATGTCTTCAAAGAAGAAATACAAATGGCTAAAAAGTACATGAAAAGATGCTCAACATCACTAGCTATTAAGGAAATGCAAATCAAAACCACAATGAGATATCATTTTTTTAAAAAAAGACTGGCGGCTATTAAACAGAGGACTACAAGTGTTGGAGAGGATGTGGAGGAATGGGGACCCTTATCCACTGCTGGTGGAAATTTAGAATGGTGCAACTATTGTGGAGACAGTTGGCAATTCCTCAGGAAGCTAACTATAGAACTGCCACATGATCAAGCAATCCCACTGCTAGGTATATACCCAGAAGAATTGAAAGCAGGGTCATGAAGAGATATATGCACACCAATGTTCATAATGGCATTATTCACTATTGCCAAAAGTTGGAAACATCCAAATGTCCATCAACAGATGAATATATATATATAGTGGAATATTACTCAGGTGTAAGAAGGAATGCAGTATTAACACATGGGATAACGTGGATGATTCTTGAAAACCTTATGTTGAGTGAAGGAAGCCAGGTACTGAAGGACAAATATTACATGACCTCACTGATATGAATTAAGCAAATTGAGCAGACTCACAGAGCTAGAGTCTGGAAGATAGGTTACAGGAGACAGAAAGGGAAAAGAAAGTTGTGAGCCAATATCTGTATGGGCAAAATCTATGATAAGGTAGAAGAGTGTAGTTGTGCAGTTGGTGGGCATGACAGTGGTGTAGTGATGCTATTGGGTTGGGCAGTGCTGGTCTGTGAAAGGGTTAGGATGGAGAGGGTTTGTTGGACTGTCCATGGAACTGGGGAGGGTTGGGGAAGGGAGCATGTGAACTCTGGGGATTTGTGGGTATATGGTTGAAACCACAACATTGGAAATCTTCTTTTGGCAAATACATCAGGGGAGGGTTACTAGTTTAGGGTGTTGGATATGGGGGCATGTGGGACAGGGCGCACCTGGGGCTGGCTTCTAGGGAGTGTGTGAGTGTTCATCCTGCCATAGTGTGTCATATCAGTGGGTGGAGACTCACACAATGAATGGGAAGGTGTTGGACTCCCATCCTGGGGAGTCCTATTATGTTCTCAAATAGAGGGTCAGGAGTCTCTTGAGAGCATAGGCAGTGCCAAATAGGGGAGGACAGGCCAGGATGTCAAGCCCTCAATGTTATTGCAAGTAACTATGAATCTTGTTCTTCAAGGACTGAAGCTTGGTGGTTGCCATGGGTCTAGAGGGGAAGGGGAGGGAGGAAGAGAATAGATGGAACATGGGGCATTTTGGGGGCAATGGAATTGTTCTACATGATCTTGCAATGATGGATACAGGCCATGTTAAATTTCATCAAAATTTATAAAAGTATATGATCCAAAATGTAAATCATAATGTAAATCATTGACCATGGTTAGTAGCAATGTTTCAATATTTGCACATCAATTGTAACAAATGTACCATCCACATGTAAAATGTTATTAATAGGGGAAAGGGTAAAAAGGGAGAGTTTGTTGGGTATATGGGAATCCCCTATATTCTGTGCATGACCTTTCTGTAACCTAAAGCTTCTTTGAAGACAAAATGAAAAAAATAAGACACTAGGGTAATAAACAGAAAAAAGTTCATGGTACGTACAAGACAACAGATCTCATAGTGATGAAAACACAGTGTCCAAAATTTTTTAAAATTTTATATTTTTATTCTTTTATTTCAAATTTTTTTTTAAAAATTGTATTTTATTTGTTCTTTTTAAAACTATCATTATTATTTCATCTTCTTATTAATTGTATTTGGTTATTTTGTTGGCTTCATTTTTTAAGAAGTTTTGGTTCACAGAAGGGTTACAACTGTGGCAGGGGAGGATCAATGGTGTGGGGTGTCAGTGATGGGGGATGCATAGGAGGATGTTCACCTGGGGCATATTTATAAGGCATATGAATGTGTTCAGGTGTTCATGGGGCATTGTGACAGTGGGTGGAGATTCACACAATAACTGAAAAACTATCAAATTCCCATCCTGGGAACTCTAGCACATTCTCTCATGGGACAGCAAGAACACCCTGAGTACAGGGACAGTGACTAGTGAAGGAGGATGGACCATTGATGGGCCCTTGATACTGATGACTGTACTTACAAACCTTTACTTTTGAAATTGAAACTTAGCCTAGTATTATAGGATGCCTAAGAGTTACCTCCTAAGAGCCTCCTTGTTGCTCAAATGTGGCCTCTCTCTAAACCAAACTCAGCAAATAAATTCATTACCTTCCTCCAGTGTGGGCCATGACTCCTGGGGATGAGCCTCCCTGGCACCAAGGGATTACTACCAAATACCAATTAGCAATGCAACTGGAAAAAGACCTTGACCAAAAGGGGGAAAGGGTAAAGACAAATGA
>JAQZBX010090252.1:0-12533 GCA_029593785.1 Cabassous unicinctus
TGATAGTTCAGAAATAGACCTTCACCTCTATGGTCAACTAATTTTTGATAAGCCTACCAAGTCTACTTTCCTGGGACAGAACAGTCTCTTCAACAAATGGCGCTGGGAGAAGTGGATATCCATAACCAAAAGAATGAAAAAAGACCCCTATCTCACTCCCTATACAAGAATCAACTCAAATTGGGCTAAAGACCTAAACATAAAAGCCAGGACCATAAAACTCCAAGAAGGTAATGAAGGGAAACATCTACGAGACTTTGTAGTACGTGGGGGTCTCTTAAACCTTATACCTAATGCAGTAGCAACAAAAGATAAAATAGGTAAATGGGACTTACTCAAAATTAAACACTCTGTACCTCAAAGGACTTTGTGAAGAGGGTAAAAACTCAGCCTACTCAATGGGAGAAAATATTTGGAAATCACACATCTGACAAGGGTCTAATATCCATCATATATAAAGAGATCCTACAACTCAACAATAAAAAGACAAATTGCCTGATTAAAATTGGGCTAAAGATCTGAATAGATATTCTTCTAAAGAAGAAATACAAATGGTGAAAAAACACATGAAAAATGTTCAACATCACTGGCTATTAGGGAAATGCAGATCACAGCTACAATGAGAGGGAAGCAGATGTGGCTCAAGTGATTAGGGTTCTGCCTACCACATGGGAGGTCCCTGGTTTGGTTCCCGGTGCCTCCTAAAGAAGACAGTGAGCTGGCATGACAAGCAGGCACAGCAAGCTGGCGCAACAAGATGACACAAGAAGAAAAACATAATGAGAGACACAACAAAGCAGGAAACGGAGGTTCCCAGTGACTCCAAAAGAAGACAAGCAAGACAGCGAGCTGACGCAACAGGCAGGCATGGCAAGCTGACACAACAAGATGATGCAACAAGAGACACAAGAAGAAAAACATGATGAGTGACACAACAAAGCAGGGAACGGAGGTGGCTTAAGCGATTAGGTGTCTCCCTTCCACATCAGAGGTCCCGGGTTCGGTTCCTGGTGCCTCCTAAAGAAACAAGGAAGATGAACAGACACGGCAAGTGCAAACAATGAAGGGATGGGGAGAAATAAATAAATAAATAATAAATCTTTTTTAAAAATGTAAAAAAAAAAAGCTACAATGAGATATCATTGTACACCTACCAGAATGGTCACTATTAAACAAACAGAAAACTACAAGTGTTGGAGAGGATGTGGAGAGATGGGGATGCTTATTCACTGTTGGTGGGAATGTATTGGTACAGCCACTATGGAACTTTGTTTGGCAGTTCCTAAGAAAGTTAGATATAGATCTACCATGTGACCCAGCAACCACTACTAGCTACATACCCAGAAGAACTGAAAGCAGAGACACGAATTGACATCTGCACGCCTATATTCATAGTGACATTATTCACAATTGCCAAAAGATGGAAACAACCCAGGTGTCCATCAACTGACAAATGGATAAACAAACTGTGGTATATACACATGATGGACTATTACTCAACTGTAAGAAGAAATGAAGTCGTGAAGCATATGACAAAGTGGATGAAACTGGAGGACATTGTGTTGAGTGAAGCAAGCCAGGCACAAAAGGACAAATATTGTATGATTTTGCTATTATGAATGAGATAAAATAAGTAAACTTATTGGAGTTAATAGAGTATAAGTCACCAGAGAATGGAATGTGGTTAGAGAATGGACAGCCGGGGTTTAATCTGTGCAGAATTGGTAAAAAGTTGTTTTTAAATGTTTGGAAATGAATAGAAATGGTGAAGCACATCATAGGATTTGTAGTTAGTATTGCTAACATATGGGTATGATAGTGGGGTTTTTTTGTTGTTGTTGTTTTTGAGTAATGAAAATGCTCTAATATTGATTGAAGTGATGAATGCACAATTCAATGACTATACCAAATGCCACTGATTGTACACTTTAGATAAATTGCATGGTTCATAAACAAAAAAATATAATAGGATGGGTTGGGTGAAAAATACACCAAATGTAAGATAGGGACTATCGTAGTAATACTTTGACAATGTTCTTTCATAATTTGTTACAAATGTTTCACAGCAATGCAAGGTATTTGTGGTAGGCAGATGTATGGGAGCCCTGCGTGATGTTATGCATGTTTGTTTTGTAAGTTCACAACTTTTACTATACACTTATTGTTTGTGTACGTTCACCTATGAATGATATACTTCAATAAATTTTTTTAAAATAAAAAAAGAACAAGAAATTAAAAATTGAAACAGCCCTTCTTCCCCTTTGCCTGATCTATATTCCCACAGTAACCACTACCACTGAGGCCAAGGAAAGCACCAAGAAGAGAGTGAGAGAAAGTGGAGGAGTATAGAGAGAAGAAGGCTCCTTCTTGTGGAAAAGAGGTTCAGGTAAGGAGGGGGGTAAGGAATGTCGGCCCCTTCTCCCCCATCCCAGTGCATAGAGCTACGTGTACTTTTGGAAAAGTAGTTAGAATCTTCTTAGGCTCCACTTCTAGAACAAGATGGGACAGACTGGCTTATGTTCCCTATAAATCTAGAAGAGTTCATTCCTCTTCACCATGAGCCCTTTATTACATAAAAAGTCTGTGTAAAATACTTTGCTCTCCAGAGACGAGCCATAGCATTAAAAATTGCCTTATTAATAAAATCAGCTGATAATTTAGAGCAGTAGCTATTACTCTAAAATAGACCTTTAGATTTTAGAAAAATGTAATCACGGGGGATGTCTCGTATATGCAAAACAATCTTACCCTGTGAAATAGAAGCTTTGAAGCTAAGACAGCCATTCTTTATAAATGCCAGATTGTTTTTGCAGTTTTCAGTACCCTTGTCCTTCCATACAGCTTTTGCTCACCTGCCATGATGTTTAGAATTACAAGAGCTTGTCAATGAAGCACTTGTTGTGCAGGGGCTACTGAGTGCTTTAATGAAGCAGGGCATACCTTATAGAATGTCTCAACAAGAAATGCTCTGAAAAAGAATACTTCCCATCTCAGAGCAATTTATAAAGATTACATGTCCAACCCCATACCTAGAAAAGTCTCTCCCTTTTGTTAATATTTCACGGAATAAATGATGGTATTGGAAGGTTAGAGAACAACCGGTAATTTACCTTGGGCTACATTGATAAAAAGTGCTGTCATTTTCAAAAACTTGCTGGCTTTCATAAACTACTTTACTAGACATTTGACCACATGATTCTGACTTAGAAGGAAATAACAGCCCTGGAATCCCAGGCAGCATTAGAAAATTCTACTTTTAGCTATAAATTCTCTTAAGAAGTATGAAGTTCCCCATTCTTCATTTTGACCCACTATATCTACCTACTCAAAGCCAAAGTTATTTCTACTGGCAGCACAAGGTCAGGTCCATCTACAGGTGAACTTTACTGCCTTTAGTCTTTAAGGTAACCTTTTGAGCAAATAAAAAATGATAATTTATAGCTAGAAAAAGTAAGACAACCCAAGGAGAGGGCTAGCCGCATTAATTTTTTTTTCACTTTTCCCATATAGAGTTCTGAAATTTCAATCTTATTTCTTTAATAGTAACTACCCTTGAAGTGCAGAGCCCTGGTTGAATGACTTTGCAGTGAATAAGTACCTGTATGCCATGCCCGTCTTTGCCTTGGTGGTTTCCTGCAACGATATTCCATGGGCACGTAAAAACTTCTCCAGATATTTCCGTTCCGCTGCTCCACTGGGCCTAACTGGCCAGCAGGCTGCCTGAGGCTGAGGCTTGCTCACTGCTGTGTGCCGTTTACATTTGAGAGCAGATTCACTGGATTTCGGCAGGCCCAGCTTGGGGCTAGGGATGTCTGCACAAGCAGGTTTATACAGATGCATGTTTCAAAAAACCAAACAAGCAAAATTATGCACCCTTAGCCTTAAGATTGGCTGTATCTTGCTGTGATTAACTTGAGTTATCTGGCTTCGGTGTTTTCCTTAGATCTTCCTTATCACTTTTATATGTGAGTAAGCAGAGCAGTTGGTTACACGTCTCTACTGAGGCCTGCGCAAAGAGGAGCCTGGCAAAGGCCAATTGCTTTTCTCATCCCTTTAAAGTTCCCAGAGTGAAACTTAAGCAACTGTGTATTGGCCCTCAGGAAAAAAAAAAACACAGGCAGTCTTTCCCATGACTTTCTATTTAGGTAAAAGGAAATATTTTGGTGGGATATGAGCCAAATCTTGTTCTCATAAGGACCGTAAGGCCTTGGTGATGATTCATGAGTATATAATGAGACCTCTCTATGTTATTAAGTATTTCATAGTAAAATAATTTTGTATACTGGTGACATGATTCATTTGCGTGAACGAGCCATTAACCTTTTTCTTTTTTAGATGCTGCTGGAAAATATCAATAAGGTGGTGGTAAAAAGCAAAAGGCCCATACAAATACATTCAAATGATTTTTTTTTTTTGATTTTAAGAGGCACCAGGATTGAACCCAGGGCCTCGTACATGGGAAGCAGACACTCAACAACCTAGCTACATCTGCGCTCCTCTAAAGGATTTTTGACAAAGTTGCAAAAATAACTCAATGGAGGAAGGATAGCTTTTTCAACAAATGGTGTTGGAATGATTGGACATTGGTAGGCAAAAACAAACAAACAAATAAACAAAAAACTCATGACTTAAACCTCATATTTCTACAAAAATTAATTCACAATGGATTGTGGACTAAAATGTAAAATGTAAACCT
Source organism: Cabassous unicinctus (assembly GCA_029593785.1). Classification (NCBI taxonomy): domain Eukaryota; kingdom Metazoa; phylum Chordata; class Mammalia; order Cingulata; family Chlamyphoridae; genus Cabassous; species Cabassous unicinctus. The sequence goes on from JAQZBX010090252.1 coordinate 4,697, forward strand.
ACAAAACTTCTAGAAAAAGTAGGAGAAAATCTTTGGAGCCTAAAGCAAAGCAAAGAGTTCTTAAACTTGATACCAAAAGCACAATCCATAAAAGCAAAAATTAATGGAATGGATCTCATCAAAATTTAAAAATTTGCTCTGCTAAAGGCCCTGTAAACATAATGAAAAAACAAATTATAGAATGGGAGACAGTATTTACAAATTATATATCCAATAAAGGTCTGGGGAAGAGGTATGTGGATAGACAAAACCATGAAAAGATTTGTGTCCACCTACATGAATGCTCACCAGAGGGCGATTCAGCAGAGGAAGATTTTAATAATCAAGTGGATAAGATGACCCACTCTGTGTATGGCAGTCAGCCTCTCTACCCAGACAGTCCTGCCATTACCCAGTGGGCTCATGAACAAAGTGACCATGGTGGTAGGGATGGAGGTTATGCATGGGCTCAGCAACATAGACTTCCCCTCACCAAGGCCAACTTGGCTACAGCCACTGCTGAGTGCCCAATCTGCCAGCAGTAGAAACCCACAACCCTGATATGGCACTATTTCCTGAAGTGATCATCCTGCTACCTGGCAGCAGGTTGATTACATTTGACCACTTCCATCATGGAAGGGGCAGTGATTTGTTCTAACTGGAATAGACACATACTCCAGATATGGGTTTGCCCTCTCTGCACACAAAGCTTCTTCCAATAGTACCATCCGTGGACTTACCGAATGTCTTATCTACCACCATGGCATTCCACACAGCATTGCCTCTGATCAAGGAACCCATTTCACAGCAAATGATGTGTGGGAATGGGCACATGTTCATGGCATTCACTGGTCTTACCATGTTCCTCAACCAGCTGGATTGATAGAATGGTGGAATGACCTTTTGAAGACTCAATTACAGTGTCAACTAGGTGGCAATACCTTGCAGGGCGGGGACAATGTTCTCCAGGAGTCTATGTATGCTGTAAATCAGCATCCACTCTATGGTGCTGTTTCTCCCATAGCCAGAATTCACAGGTCCAGGAATTAAGGGGTGGAAATGGGAGTGGCACCACTCACTATTATCCCTAGTGACCCACTAGGAAGATTTTTGCTTCCTGTAGCTGCAACTTTAAGCTCTGCTGATCCACAGGTCTTAGTTCCAAAAGAATGAGTGCCTCCACCAGGGAACACAACAATGATTCCATTGAACTGGAAGTTAAGGTTGCCACCTGGCCACTTTGGGTTTCTCATGCCTCTGAATTAACAAGCAAAAAGGGAGTTACTGTACTGCCTGCAGTGATCGATCCTGACTATCAAGGGGAAATAGGATTGCACCTATATAATGGAGGTAAAGAAAAGTTTGCCTGGAATACAGGAGAGATCCTCCAGGACATCTCTTAGTACTACCAGGCTCTATGGTTAAAGTCAATGGAAAATTGCAACAACCCAATCCAGGCAGGACTAACAATGGCCCAGAATCTTCAGGAATGAAAGTTTGGGTCACCCCACCAGGCAAAGAACAAAAGCCAGCTGAGGTGCTTGCTGATGGTAAAGGGAACATGGAATGGTTAGTAGAAGAAGGTAGTGATAAATACAAACTTTGATCATGTGACCAGTTACCAGAAATGAGGACTGTAATGGTCATGAATATTTTTCCTTGTTTTGTTATGAGTATGTTTGTATATGTACATAAAATGAATATCTTTGTTTTCCTCCCTATCCTTTCCCCTTATCATATGACATAAGTTATATTAGTTTCATGTCATAGTATTTAAGGGTGTCAAATTTAAGAGAGAATATTACCTAAGGACATGTACCCTATTCTGGAGGGATTTAATGCCCTTCCAGCTGTATGCAGGACTGATGAATATTGTTAGGCGGATATGTTATTGCTTTTATTCAGAGACTAAGTGTGGGTTAAGGTGATGTGTATGGCTGCCAAGTTGACAAGGGGTGAACTGTAATGTTTAGGGTAATGTGTCAACTCGGCCAGGTAATTTCATGGACTTTAATCATCAGTGAGTTGATTACATAGATGTCTGGTTACATCTAAAATCAGCTGAGGAGGTTGCCATCAGCAATGAGTGACATCTCATCCAATCAGGTGAAGGTCTTTAAAGGGGAAGTGATTTCAGCATTCAGAGAGAGAATTCCCGTCTCTACTTCAGACAGTCAGCATCTAGGGAACTCATGAAGGACTGTCATTGGAGCCCCTGATTTGCAGCCTGCCCTACAAAATTTGGACTTGTGCAACCCCACAGCCATGTAAGACAATTTTATAAAATCTCATACTATTTACAAAAATCTCCTGTTGGGTATTTTCCCCTAGAGAACCCTGACTAATACGCTACTCAAAAACAAAAAAGAATTACTATTGATACCCTTAATAACTTGGACAGATGTTGAGTGGAGGAAAAAAGACAATCCCAAAAGGTAACCTATTGTATGATTGCATTTATATAAAATTCTTGAAATGACAAAGCTATAGAGATGGAGAATAGATTAGTTAATTGCCAAGGAGAAGGAAGGAAGTGCTGTGGCTGTAAAAGTGTAGACAAGGGGTCCTCTTAATGGAACTTTCCTGTGTCTTTACTATGGTGGTCAACACACCAATCTACACACATGATAAAACTGCACAGAACTAAATTAAATACACACATGAGCACACACACAAATGAGAGCATGTGAAACATGAAATCTGAATAAGATCAGTAAATTATATCAGCATCCATTTCCTGATTGTGATATTGAACCATAGTTATGCAAGATGTTACCATTGAGGAAAACTGGGTGAAGGGTATATAGGATCTCTCTGTATTATTTCTTACAGCTGCATATGTGAATCAACAATAATTTCAAAATAAATAGTTAAAAAAAAAAGCAAAGAGACTTCTCACATAAGAGTCCTTTCACCACGTGATTCCGGCTGTGTCTCTTTGCCAAACATGACTCTTGGACATGAGCTGTTTATCCAGTCCAACAGGCTTCCTGCTCCCACCCCTGACCCATCACCACATCTTTGTCCACTTGCCCACCCACCCTGACTGTCCCCTGAAAGCTCACATCCCCTAGGGATTCTTTCCTGACCACCCACCTAGTGGTGCACTCTTATTTCTTGAACTTCCTCTTCCAATTCAATTCCAAAGCACTCACTTGACACTTATAAACTGGTTCCCAAATATTTGCAAATTTCTTATGATTTCTGCCCTATTCTTGTACCACCCATAACATTATTTATCATTATTTTGCACTGAATTGTTTTTTTATCTAAATAAATTTATTTAGGTAAGGAAACTTTACATCATTACCATCATAAACAAAAAAATCTTATCGCTCCTAATAAAATAGAGTGCAGCCTATAAAAATGAAGATAATAAAAACAAAGAACATTATTAAATTGCAGCTGAAGACTGTTGGTGTCCAAAGGTGTTTTTGTTTTTTATTAAGGAAATTAACAAGTGTTAAAGAGGTGTTGGATATATTTTAGCACAAATTTAAGACTTTGTTTTTCTTAGATAATCAGAAGGACTGAAAGGTAATTGAAATAGGAAAATGCCACCTTTATAATGTGAATCAGTTATCTAGTGCCCTGTCTGTGTACTGACTAAAATCATCTCCTTGTCCACCATTGGTGCTTGTGACCTACTCTGGGAGACAGAGACTCATAATCTACTGTTCTAGAGTATTAGATGCCTTTTCCTGCAAGTACACATCTTAACTCCCCATGTAGAGTATAAGCTCTTGGTGGGAAGAGACTGTATGTGATACAAGTTTGTATCCTCCATAATAATCAGCACAGTGTATTCGACACAATCAAGATTACATAAATATTAGTGGTTTTTCACTTGAATTTTAAACTCCCAACAGCTATCTTTCCCCTTATCAGTCTATTTCCATTTGCATCCCAGCAGCCAAAGCCCTGAGCTTCAAGGGAAAAATAAGAGCTGGTAAAGAAGAGAAGGCCAGAAAAGGTGGAAGAGGAACTAAAATGGAATGGTGTTAAGGACAAACTTGATTTCCCAAGTAAAGTAGTACCAATTGTTCCATCACTTACAATAGCCACTAGTTCAATCTGACTATATGAATCATGAAAGTGATTCCTCCAGGGTCTAAACACCTGAAAGGTGAGGCAGTAGGAATTCCCTCCAGAGAAGAGGTGAGTTGGGAACATGATCAAGAAAATGAGGCACAGCCCTCTCCGGTGCATCCCTTTCTTTCTCTGCCATCTGGAATCAGGTCCAGGAGAGGACAGAGGGATGAGAAAGTCAATATTTGTCTTAAACTAAAATTTCTTTTCATAAAGTTCTAAAAGTTGGTCAAGTCATAAAAGGCTTCCATTTGAAGGTTGGTGGTAAAAACTATATTTATAAGGGAACTATTAGTCCTTTTAGCTGTTAGTCCAAGTTAAGCTCAGCTTTAAATTAAATGTGATAAGACTAACGAAATGTCTCAGTACCACTGCAGGGGACAGTTGGCATCTTTCTTGCTGTTGCTGTGTATATCAAGAATGACAATTATCACCTTCTTTCCAGAATTTTTAAGTATGCTATCACAAAGGGTGGGAGAAATGGCAACCATCTGATGAAAGCAGTGCTTCTGGTCACATTCTGGCAGTGGGGCTCAAGAGGCCCTGAGACTTAGAATAAGTCAAAAATAGAAGCTCCCTTGGGCAGGCTTTACCAACACCCATTCCGCATTCATAAATAACTGTGTGACCTTGGGTAGATCTTGACTTCTCTGTCCCTTGGTTTCTTTATTAGTTCAGATTAAGGTAATCTCTAAGATTCTCCTAGGTCTGATATTCTGTGAGTCTTTAAAAAGTCTCAAGATCTCAGTGCTGTTGCAAGTAACTATGAATCTTGTCATCCAAGGAGTGAAGCCAGGGGGTTGCTGTGGGCCCCAAGGGGAAGGAGAGGGAGGAATAAAATAGATCAAACAGGGGGTATTTAGTGGGCAATGGAAGTGTTCTACATGATCTTGCAATGATGAACACAGGCCATGTTAAATATCATCAAAATTTATAAAAGTGTACGACCTAAAATGTAAACCATAACGTAAACCATTGACCACAGTTAGTAGCTATGTTTCACTATTTGTATATCAGTTGTAACAAAGGTACCATCCACATATAAAAAGGTATTCATACAGGAATGGGGGAAAGGAGAGGATGTTGGGTATTTGAGAGTCCCCTGTATTCTGTATGTGACTTTACTGTGACCTAAAACTTCTTTGAAAACAAAATGAAAAAAAGTAAAACACTGGGGAATAAATGGATGAAAATGCCACTGTACATACAGGATGCCAGATATTACAGTGATGAAAGGCAAAATGTCAAAAAAAAATTTAATATTTTTCATTATTTTTTAATATCCCAATCTTTTAATTTTATTTTATTTTTAGTGTTTTTAAATTTTTATGTATTTTATTTCTTATATTTAAACTTATTATTATTATTTCACTTTCCTATTAACTGTATTTGGCTATTTTAATGGCTTCATTTTTGAAGAGGCTTTGGATCACAGAAGGGTTACAACTGGGGCAGGGGAGGATCATTGGTGTGGGGTGTCAATGATGGGGGATAAATGGGAGGAAGTTCACCTGGGCATACATATATGGTATATAAATATGTTCAAATGTGCAGGGACAATGACTGGTGAAGGAGGATGATCCATTGATGGGCCTTTGATATGGACGGCTATGCTTATGAGTCTTTGCTCTTGAAATTGAAACTTAGCCTAGTGTTGTGGGGTGCCTAAGAGTTACCTCCTGAGAGCCTTCTTGTTGCTCAAATGTGGCCTCTCTCTAAGCCAAACTCAGCAAGAAATGCATTACCTTCCCCCTAGTGTGGGACATGACTCCCGGGGATGAGCCTCCCTGGCACCAAGGGATTACTACCAAGAACCAACTAGCAATGCAACTGGAAAAAGACCTCAAATAAAAGGGGGAAAAGGTAAAGACAATGATTTTATATGGTTAATAGACTTCAAAGTGAGTTGGGAGGTCATCCCAGAGTTAATGCTTATGCACATCTCAGCAGGATCTCATAGACTGCCAAAGTGGGTACTACCCCAAATAGTGGGGCTCCTGAGGGATCTAGGGACACCTAGGTCCTATAGTCAGGGCAGAGAGCTCCGGAGTTTGGTGCCTTTCCAGTGGCCCCTACTTTGGAGTTTGTGTTCCTGAGAGTGACAGAGTTGGACTCAATTATGGTTTCCCTACACATGGATCATCTGTCCCTTCTATTTAAAACCATACTTGGTGCTGGAGTTTGTAGGTGTATGCCAGAGACTGGAGTCTTTGGACTGTCCATGTGCCAGCTGGGCCCAGAACCTCAGCGGAGTTGCAACACATACTCTCCAGTTCATGGGATTCACCCAGTACAACGAACAAGGAGGTGAGGATTGACAGCCACCATACCAAGGACATGAGAGAGCCGACAACTGCAAGCAAGAGAGTCCCATCCATTGGCTGTATGGGATTGAAGCCTCCTCTTACTTAGAGGTAGAGTGGACATCACCATCCCAGAATCCTCAGGACTTGGGAATGAACTATGGACTAGAGTGGACTTACTGGTATTCTACAATAGATATATTGTGATTCTGGCATTGGAAGCAATTACAACATTGATGTGGAGGCGGTGATCACTGGAGGCTCTGGGGGCAGGGAGAGGGAAAAACAGGTGTAATACGGAGGCTTTTTCAGGACTTGGGAATCATCCTGAATGACATTGCAATGACAGAGTTAGGCCATTTTATATAGTCACATAACATGCAGAAATGTGTGGGAGACAGTGTAGACTACAATGTGAACTATGATCCATGCTCAGTGGCAAAGCCCCAGGATACGTTTATCAACTGCAATGAATGTGCCACACTAATGAAGGATGTTTATATGGGAGGATATGGAAGGTGTGGGAAGTGGGGCATATAGGAATTCCTATATTTTTTATGTAACATGTATGTAATCTAAGTATCTTTTAAAAATTAAAAATAAAATTTAAAATTAAAAAAAATTTTTTTAAGTCTCAGGCTAGACATTCTATGGAAGTGAGGAGCCTTCCTGTGTTAACTGGTAAGAGGTGGATTTAATGAATTATTAGCTAGGTCTGTAAGATACTAGGCCCATGAGATTGCTGCTGTGATTCTTGGAATGTAGCAAACACATTTATAGCCTGGTTTAAAAATGTTCTTGGCTAAAGAGTTGGTGTGTTGAACACTGTGTCCTGGACTTATGACCATGCCACAGCCATCAAAATATTGTCTCAGCCTAGAACTGAGAACCGAGGCTAGAGATGGTGGGGCGAGAAGGATGGGACTCTGTTCCTGTGGCTGAGTGGAGGCACTTGCACAGCTAGGTTCAGACAACGAACACCCTCTGTAGCAGTCTGATGTAATTACAAATTCCAAAAATAGATATTGAATCATGCTTGTAAACTGGTCTGCTAATCTGGGCATGATTAAGTTATGATTAGGGCATTAACTGGGCCACATCAGTAGGGTGTTGAGCCCCACCCCTTGGTAGGGCGGGAATCAAATATAAAAGGCATGGCAAAGAAAGTGTTGTAGCAGTTTTGAGTTGGAGTTGTGATGTGGAGTCTTGAGCTGGAGCCCTGGAAAGTAGCTTGGTTGTGAGGAAAGAGAGAAGGCCCTGGGAAGAGAAGCAAGCCATTTGCCTGATAGTCTACAGCTGGCTTTGTGGCACAAAGCAAGCCTGAGCCTAGAGAGAGGAAAGCCCCAGGAAGAGAGGAACCCAAGAAGCCTGAACCCTGGCAAATGTTAGCAGCTGCCTTGCTCCAACACATGGCAATGGACTTTGGTGGGGGAAGAAACTTATGCTTTATGGCCTGGTAACTGTGG
>JAQZBX010090253.1:0-12535 GCA_029593785.1 Cabassous unicinctus
AAAAAAAAAAAAAAAAAAAAAAGTATTTCACTGTTAACCCCCGCAACCACAAATATAGTTTCCCATTAACATGTTACATTAGTGTAGTACACTGGTTATAACTGCTGTATTTAAGTCCATAAGTAAACATATAGTTTACTTATAGTCTACAGTTTACATTTCTGTTGAAGACAGCTTATTACAGCTCCTTTAAGACAATGAGTCTTTTGTTCCCTTAGACTGTTTTTAAAAGATAATCTCTTAGTCTTTGGTTTTCTGCAATTTCATCACGTGCCTAGGTGAACTTTTCTTCAGTTATCCTGCTTGGAATTTATTCTTCTTGCATTAACTTTATAATTTTTTTGTCCATTCTTCTGTCCTATTCTTTCTCCTCTTATTGAATTTTAATAATCTTTGGAGTACATTCCATATGCCTCTCACCTGGATTTTATTTTTCCATTATTTATTCTGTGCTTCAGATCAGGTATTTATTGACCTATCTTTCAGTGCACTAATCCAATGGCCTGGTGTGGTCAATCTATTGTAAATCAATCCATTGAGTCTTTAATTTCAGATATTGTATTTTTCAGTTCTAATTATGCATTTGAATTTTAAAAATAATCTTCTTGTGAATTTCTCCATTCTTTCCTATATTTTGTGTTTTTGTCCATCCCCATCTCTCCACCCCACTCCCTGACAGTAATCATAGTTATGCTAAAGTTCTTTTCTAATTCTATTGAATGTTTCTCAATTTTCCCCTCTTCAACATGCCTAATTTTTTTTATCATAAGCTAAGCACTGTATTTGTAAAGACCATAGAAGGTTCAAATGATATTTCACCATGAGAGAAGGGTTCTCCTTTCCTTTATTAGGCAGAATAAGGAACTTATCACCTAAATGCAATCATTGTTTCAGCTGAGTCAGGTCTGAGTTACAGTTTTAACTTTCTATCTTTACTTTATTCCTTAGCTTTTGATTTGGCCCATCCTGGTAGGTCTGTATCGTCATACTTGACAATGAGAGATAAAGCCTTGTCCTTCAGAGGCTTGCCCTCCAGCTTCCCAACTAGTTTCAAAATCTGGCAAATCATCCTTTCGACAGAGCTCTTCCCTGTTAGGGAGATGCTTCCCAAGCACCATGGCTTGGGAGACTTCAAATCCTTTAGAAACTTTTGGCTTTGCTCCTGAGTTATGCACAGGCCCAGAACTCAGCAAATGTCTTGAGGAAAACCAGCATTTGATACTAAGTTTCCAATTTGTCGCTAATGGCTGCTAGAAGTTTCAGAAAGCCCCCCTCTATCTGAACCAAACTCAGACACCCAAAGGGAAAACCTGCTGGTTTCTCCCAGCTTACCCTGGAATGGTTCTCCCTTTCCAGAATTTGTCCATCTAGTCCTTGTTGCTTCTACAGGTGTTTTATACATTTAAAATATATTTTTGTAGTTGATTTGCCTATTTCTAGCTGTTGCAGAGGGAACACTGGTACCCCACAGCCAAATATATCCTATCTAGAGATTTAAGATTAATTTCTTTTTAAATGACATTCAAATGTTTGTCTAAATACATGTAGAGTGATAAGACAAGATGTATAGTAATGAATTAATCAGGTTCCTCCCCAACTCCATTGTTAGTACACAATTACATTACATCCTATTACAAAACACACTTATAAAAAGGTCTCCTCTTTCCTGAATTCTGTATAATCTTTTCTTTTGAACCATGTAAATGTTTCACAAGGTTCAAAAATAAAAATTAAAAACCCAAACCTAAAAAATTGAAAACTAGAAAGAAAATTGAAAACTGGAAAGGAAAGAAAATAAGAAATCATGTTCACTTCAAATACATTTTGAAACTGTTTGTTCTTGTGTGCTCTGTTATTAAAAGGACAACAACAAGACACAGTTATGCACATATAATACAAAGAAATCTTAACTTTACTTAGTATTATTTTCTTAGTAGTAATACTGGTACTGAAATTTTAATGGTGCAGGGAGAAAGGATACTAACATTTACATTTTGCAGCTACTGTGTTCAGGTCTATAGCTTCTTCTGCTGGCTATATATGTAATAAAGATTATTCAAAGATACTCCTTAAAAGGTTTATTTTTATATTTGTGGATGGTAACAGACTGATAGCCATTTCACTACAGTTCAATGCAGATATTTAAATTTTTTTTTAGGAGGTACTGGGGATTGAACCTGGGACCTGGGACTTCATACATGGGAAGCAGATGCCCAACCACTGGGCTACACCTGCTCCCCAATGCAGATAATTTTGAAACAACATAACTTAGACATTCATTCCAGGGTTTAAAACCATCACCACGAGGTAGAACATACTTAACCACAGATGATCCATTCTACTATTAGGGATGAATCTCAAAATTTTGCATTCTTCAACCAACATTCTGTATATTTTGCAAAGGTGAGCTAATTTTAAATTTAATTTCTTTTTAAGTATACCAGTTATTACAATACAAATAAATACAAGTGCCCAATTGTGCTCAGCTGTCAAGTTGCACCATAGAAAACTGGTCAGAAAATAACACTATCATAATTACCAGAACATAGATCTTTAATAAGTTCAGTAAATGCTTCCTAATAGTAAAAGCATTTATACTGAGGGAGGGGCTCCCTCAGTATACTATATACTGAGGGAGGAGCTCCAAGAGTCAGCTCATCCTACAGGGCAGTTAGTAATCATCCAGAGCTATCTAAAGCACCTGTTTGGGGGGCGCAGGAGACAAGAAAAGCATACTGCAACACACTCGAAAGACTGGAAGGAGGACATTGCCCATCTAAAGACGCATGAGGAGAGCATTCCACACCACAGAGGTCGGTGCTCATCCTCCAATGGCAGTGGAAGCTACCTCGGGAGCTATTCCAAGGCTGGAGTTGGAAGCTCCATTTCCCAAAAATGGGGAAGAGATGGTTGGCCACCAACCTCAGCTACTGATTAGTAAATTCAGCTGGCTAAAGCATAATCCTAAGAACAGCTAAAGTTTGAACCTGTCCAAGTCGGAAAGAGGCCAGAAGCTGCCATTTTAACTCTGCCCCTGGAATGAGGGGAAGCGGGGCTGACTGAAAATCACAGTGAAGGAAGGGAGTGGCTTCTTTCCACCCAGAGATTGGATTGCAGCCCTAGCCTAGTCTCCAGATGCAACTCCGGCAGGGAGGAAGCTGGCAGGACCTGTACCAGCCCCTCTGGGTAACTGCAGGCACTTTCAACTGGCACAGATTGACTAGTCAGACACCTGGGCCTCCATCCCTGCAGCCCAATAGGATAGGAGAGGAGCTGTGTTTCCATGGCCTCTCTGGGAAACTGCAGGTGCTTTCGGCCTGCACAGACTGGATACTCGGACACCTGTAGCTCCATCCTCACCCACCAAGAGGATAGGAAGGGAGCTGTGTTTCCTTAGTCTCTCCTGGCAACTACAGGAACTTTCAGTCTGCATGAACTGGTTTGTTGAGTGACTTCGATTCTGTTTCCTCCATGCCCTCCCTTCCACAGGATATGAGGGGGCTAGTGTTTCCTCAGCCTATCTAGGCAACTGCAAGAGATGTACAAATGTACATGTCATGGGTGTCCCAGAAGAAGAGAAGGGAAAAGGGGCAGAAGGAATACTTGAAGAAATGGCAGAATATTTTCCAACCCTATTGAGGGACATAGATATCTGTGTCCAAGAAGCACAATGTACTCCCATCTGAATAAATCCAAAAAAAACCAACTCCGAGACACACACTCATCAGAATGTCAAATGCCAAAGACAAAGAATTTTAAGAGCAGCAAGAGAAAAATGATGCATAATATATAAGGGATACACAATAAGATTAAGTCCTATTTCTCATCAGAAACCGTGGAAGCAGGAAGGCAGTGGTATGATATATTTAAGCTACTGCAAGAGAAAAACAGCCAGCCAAGAATTTAATATCTGGCAAGACTGTCTCAAAAATGAAGGTGAGAGGAGAGGATGTGGCTCACGCTGTTGAGTGCCTGTTTCCCACATGGGACGTCCCAGGTTAGTTCCCAGTGCCTCCTAAAAACAAAAAAACAACAAAACAAACAAGCAAACAAATGAAAAAAAATCAACTCATGGGAGCCGTGATGTGGTTCAGTGGTTGAGCACCAGCTACCCACTTACAAGGCCCTAGTACATCAAAAAAAAAAAAAAGAGGGTGAGTTTCAAATATTCACAGATAAACAGAAACTGAGAGAGTCTGTAACAAAGAGACTGGTTTTGCAGGAAAACCTAAAGGGAGTGCTATAGTATGAAAAGAAAAGACAGGCGATAGAGGCTTGGAAGAATTTAAAAATGAAGATTAAATCAGTAAAAATAACTAAAAGTGTCAAAAGATTGGTGAAAACAAAATAAGACAGATAAAAACCAAAGGTCAAAATGAGTGAAATAAGAACCGTCTTTACAGTAATAACATTGAATGTTAATGGATTAAAATCCCCAATCAGAAGACACAGACTAGCAGAATGGATAAGAACTTATGAACCATCTATCTGCAGTCTACAAAAGACTCACCTTAGACTCAAGGATACCAATAGCCTGAAAGTGAAAGGCTGGAAAAAGATATACTATACATGTGGTAACCAAACAAAAACAAAATAAAACAAAAAAACCCAAAAACCAAACAACCAACAAAAAAAACTAGAGAAGCTATACTTATATCAGATGAAATAGACTTTAAAAACTGTTATTAGAGACAAGGAAGGACATTATATATTAATAAAAGGGGCAATTCACCAGGAAGAAATAACAATAAAAAATGTATATTCATCTAAACAGGATGCCCCAAGATAGATGAGGCAAACACTGGCAAAACTTAAGGGAGAAACAGATATCCCTACAATAAGTCAGAGACTTCAATACACCACTCTCAGCATTGGAGAGAACATTTGGTCAGAGGATCAATAAAATAAACAGAGAGACTGAATAATACAATAAATGGACTAAACCTAATAGACATATACAGAACGCTGCACCCCAAAGCAGCAGGATATAAATTCTTCTCAAGTGCTCATGGATCTTTCAACATAGGACAGACCATATGTTGTGTCACAAAGCAGATCTCAATTATTTTCAACAAGATTGAAATTATACAAAGCACTTTCTCTGATCATAATGGAATAAAGTTGGAAATCAACAAGAGGCGGAAAAACAAAATTCATAAATATTTGGAGATTAACACATTCTTAAATAATCAATGGGTCAAAGAAAAAATTGTGAGAAATCAATAAATATCTTGAGATGAATGAAAATGAGAACATAACATATCAGAACTTATGGGATACAACGAAGGCAATGCTGAGAGGGAAATTGATAGCCCTCAATGCTTACATTAAAAAAGAATGAGCTAAAATCAATAACCAAACTATTCCCAAAGCAAGTAAAAGGAATGAAATAACAAAGATCAGAGCAAAAATAAATGAAATTGAGAATAACAACAAAAAAACAATAGAATTAATAAAACCAAAAGCTGGTTTTTCAAAAAGATTAACAAAATATGACAAAGAAAAAAAGAGAGAAGATGCAAATAAACAAAAAATGTAAATGGGGGCATTACTACTGACCCCAAGAAGAGTGGTTCAACACAAGAAAATCAATCAGTGTAATACATGTTAAGAAATCAAAGAAAAACCACGTAATCCTATCAACTGACACAGAAAAGGCATGACAAAATACAGCATCCTTTCTTGATAAAAACACCACAAAAGATAGGAATTGAAGGAAACTTTCTCAACATGATAAAAGGCCATATAAAAAAACCCCACAGCTAACACTGTACTCAATGGTCAAAGACTGAAAGCTTTCCCCTTGAGATCAGGGATAAGACAAGGATGCCCACTGTCACCACTGTTGTTCAATATAGCACTAGATGTTCTAGCTAGAGCAATCAGGAAAAAAAAAAAAAAAGATAAAAGGCATCCAAATCAGAAAGGAAGAAGTAAAACTTTTGCTATTCGCAGGTGATATGATCCTATACCTAGAAAGTCCTGAAAAATCTACAAAAAAGCTGCTAGAGCTAATAAACAATTTCAGTAGACTATCAGGATACAAGATCAATATCCAAGAATCAGTGGTGTTCCTATACACTAGTAATGTGCAATCTGAGCAGGAAGTCAGAAAAAAAATTCCATTTACAATAGTGACTAAAAGAATCAAATATTTAGCAATAAACTTAACCAAGGATTTAAAGACACTGTATTCAGAAAACTGAATATTGTAAATGGAATTTTACCAATCTGAGGAGGAAGTCAGAAAAAATTCCATTTATAATAGAGACAAAATGAATCTAATATTTAATAATAAACTTAACCAAGGTTGTAAAGCACTTGTAGTCAGAAAACTACAACACACTGCTAAAAGAAATTTTTAAAAAGCCTAAATAATTGGAAGAACATTCCATGCTCATGGATTGGAAGACTAAATATCATTAAGATGTCAATTCTACCCAAATTGATATACAGATTCAGTGTAATCCTGATGAAAAATTCCATCAGCATTTTTTAAACAAATGGAAAGCACAATTATCAAATTTATTTGGAAGGATAAGGGGCCCCGAATAGGCAGAAACCTCTTAAAAAGGCAAAGGTAGCTGGAGGACTTTCACTTTTGGACTTAAAATCATATTACCTAGCTACAGTGGTAAAAACAGCATGGTACTGGCATAAAGATACACACACAGACCAATGGAACCGAACTGATGGTTCAGAAACAGACCGTCACATCTATGGTCAAGTGATTTTTGACAAGCCTGAAAAACCCATCCAGGTGGGTAAGAACAGTATATTCAACAAATGGTGCTGGGAGAACTAGATATCCATAGCCAAAAGAAAGAAAGAGGACCCCTATATCTCATACCTTATATAAAAATTAACTCAAAATGGACCAAAGACCTAAATATAAAAGCAAGAACCATAAAGCTCTTAGAAGAACATGTAGGGAAACAGCTTCAAGACCTGGTGGTAGGTGGTGCATTCTTAAACCTTACACCAAAAGCACGAGCAATGAAAGAAAACATGGATAAATGGGACCTCCACAAACTTAAAACACTTTTGTGATTCAAAGGACTTCGCCAAGAAGATGAAGAGGCAGCCCACTCAACGGGAGAAAATATTTGGAAACCACATAGCCTATAAGGGTTTGATTTCCATGCTATATAGAGATCATACAACTGAACAATAAAAGAGCAAGCAATCCAATTCAAAACTTGGCCAAAGACTGACATTTCTTTAGAGAAGAAATACAAATGACCAAAAAGCGCATGAAAAAATGTTCAGTGTCACTAGCTATTAGGGAAATGCAAATCAAAACGATGATAAAGATATCATCTCACACCGTATAGTACGGCCATTATTTAAAAAATAGAAAACAATAAGTGCTAAACAGGATGTGGAGAAATAGGAACACTCCTTCACTGTTGGTGGGACTATAAAATGATGCAGCTTCTGTGGAAGACAGTTTGGCAGTTCCTCAGGAAGCTAAATATAGAACTGCTGTATGATCCAGCAATTCCTCTATTAGGAATAAATCCAGAAGAACTGAAAACTGACACGAACAGACATCTGCACACCAATGTTCAAAGTGGTGTTTTTTCACAATTGTGGTCCATCAACCAATGAATGGATAAACAAAATGTGATATATACATACAAAAGAATACTATGTTTCAGTAAGAAGAAATGAAATTGGGACACATATTTACCATGGATGAATCTTGAAGACATTATGCTAAGTGAAATAAGCCAGACACAAAAGGGCAATATTGCATGGTCTCACTAATATGCACTAAGATGAATAAACACATGTAGTTAAAACTTAGAATACAGATTGTTAGATGATAAGAGGGGGGCTGTGAAGGAGTACTGATGCTTAATGTATGTAGAAGTTTTAATGAACTTGACTGTAAATGTGTGGAAATGGATAGAGTTGATAGTAACACATTATAGTGAGTAGCAGCTGGTATATAAATCAGATTGTGGCGAAAAAGGGTAGTTTAGGGATGTAAATGTCAATTTAAAGAAGGCTAGAGAATAATCTAGGGACTAAATAACAGTGATCCTAGAGGTGGATGAGAATTGTGGTTAATAGTACAAATACAACAATGTCCTTCTGTGAACTAGAATGGATGTACATCACTACTGAAGGGTGGTGGACATGTGGAGAAGCACTAGAAAAACACAATTAAGGTAATAATTGTAATGTAGTATAATAACGTTAGTTAACAGCAATACTATAATATTCTTGCACAAATACCAAAGATGAACTGTGTTAACACCAGGGGGCTATGGGAAAAAAATATGCCAAATGTATGCTGTGGACCAGTAATAGTCAAATGATATTCTCTCATAATCTGTAACAGATGTTCCACAATGGTGTGGTATGTTGCTGAAGGGTTGTATGGGAATTCTACACGTGTATGATTGTTTTGTAAGTTCACAACTTTTGTAATAAATAAATAAATATGTATGTATGTGTACATATATAGTATTTTTATTATAAAACTGACTTCTACTTTTGATCTTTTTAGGGAAAGGACCACTAACCATTCTTGCAGATTTGTGAGTATACAAAGAATTATCCACTAGAACTTTATTCGATGATGAAATATTCTCTATCTGTACTGACAATATGGTAGAGTCTTTTTTATGACATATAAATGGCTCTTAGTAAACTGTGGCCTTCAATATTACAATACTAATATGGACAGTTTTCTTAAGGACCACTGAAATATGGGTGATTAAAGATGGCTATCAATTTACTGACTTTTCTTCCCTTGAAAGAAGAGGCTATTTCCTCTGCCTTTTACTATGGGCTAGTGTTTGACTACCTTGACCAATAAAGTATGGTACCAAAAACTGGGCTACTCATTAAGAGGACTGGCAGGTTCTACCTTTGTCTCTGGCAGCCCTGTATCGTGTGGCTAGCCTGACTGGAGTGACCACATAAAAAGGACATGAGAAATGGAGTAGAGGGTGGGTCTGAGACCAGTCTTCCAGCCATCTCCACCAGTCACCAGTATGTAAGTAGAACTATCTTGGAACCCCAGACCAGACAATCTGAATACCATTTACTAATCAGTCAATACCATGTAGAACAGAAGAATCACCCACTGTGTCCTATCTGAATTCCTTACCCACAAAATGAGTATATAATAAAATGCTGTTGTTTTAAGCCATTAAGTTTTGAAAATAAATAACTGGAACGAATGGCATCAATGCTGATTTTTGGAAGGAAAACACATTCAAGTCAATATACAGAACCCCAATGACAATAATTCCTATATCTTAATATAGCTACATATTTAAATAATTCCAGTACATGATTTTACTTTTAGTCTTTCAGAAATATTCTTAAGTATATATAAATCATCCCACTGTAGAATTATAGAAAGAAAAATGCATTTCAAATAAAATGTCAAAGCTAATTTTTAGAGTACTATTTTAAAAACTACCTGCCTTATGTTTAATATTTCATCATTGGGTACTTAATATACCTAAAGTGTGTTATACATTTAAAATTTTGTTTAACTTAAAATTGTGATAAGATGTATAAATCCAAATTTGTCCACAGCCATGTTACCCTTTGTGTAATTATTTACCTTTGTGTAAGAGATTACTGACAGATTAAAAGAACTGTGGGTAAAGTTTTTCTGCCAGTTGGTCACATTATATTGCTCTAGGGTCCTACGACTTGAGTCTTAACAATTCTTTGAGTTTCTACAAATTCTACTGAAATAAAATACAGACATATCCAAATTAAGCCAAAAGGCAGTTGACAAACTGTAAAAAGTAAACTCAGGAAATATTTGCTGCATGCTTTACTGTGTATTAGCAAAGACTCAATATTTAATTCAATGACTGTAACCTTTACTGTACAATATACCTAATAAAGAGAAGAATATATAATGTTATCTAATTATAAAATTTTTTCTTTAGTGACATTATTATTATTTCCCAAGCCCCAGCAATCAAGGTGTTTTGTCTACCAATGAACCACAGCAATATAAGAACACTATAATGATCCTCATTTCCTTCAAGTCTTACTCAGAAATCTACCTTTTCAGTGAGGCTTTCTCTGGATACCCATTTAAAATTTTAACTTCACTCCTAACTCCAATTTTATATTCTCTCCTTCCCTGATTTGTTCTCCATTCATTAGTTCTTATCACTATCAAACATGTCCTATTTTGATTCATCATCTTGCTTACTGTCTGTACCGCCCACTAGAATCTAAGCTTCTGTATGGCAAGGATTTGGCTATTATATTCACTAATTTATCTAGGGCACATGGAATAGTTTCTGGTACATTATAGGCATTCAGTAATAAAAATTAAATGAGTATAAACCAACATACTCCTGGAGAAAATTCCCTTTATGAAGTCATTTTCAACTAATGAATAAATGAATAACCTCTAACTAACATGATCTATAATGCATTCTGAAGCAAAAAATAACCACAATTTTCTAATGCTAACAAAAAAGCAACCTATTACTGAATATAGAAATATAGAATATATTTAATCTAAACTTTTTATTTTACAAATGATAAAAAAACTGAGGTCAACAATGATGGTGACAATTCAGTTCTATTTAATTAGTATGGGCTGAATGTCTAACAAAAGCAAAAAAATAGCTTGTTAGAAGCAGAAATGGACAAAATGTTTCCCGATTCTTAAACTAGTATTCTTTCCACAAAATTATGATGTTACTTAATAAAATGTATTGCCTTTTGCCAAATGAGAGAAAGGAAGTAAGCACATTAAGGAGTTAAAAGGGGGGAAAAAACCCAATGGGATGGAAAAATATACTCTCTGACCCATTAAAGATAGGCCCATCCAACTTAAATAAAATTAGCTTGTACCAAAAAAGCAGACCAATAGAAACAGAAGCCAAACATATAAAAAGGCTATACCTAGTTGTTGTTTTTTTTTTTTTTTCCCTTTTCTTTTTTAAGGAAGAAAACAAAGATAAATGAAAATGTTTACCATTTTGAAGAGGGGAAAGGTTGACATCAGCTTTATGACCATCCTTAGTGTCCATGACATAGTTTTCATGGTCTATATCTGCTTAGTTATAATACCAGGGTACAGACAGAGAGAGATGAGAGTTAAAAGATGAGACTGTACAACTATTTGAGACACTGAGTTCAAGCCCTAGGATCTTAAATGTTTTTAAATCTGATTCCTTAGACCACCTAAAGCTCTGTGAAGACACAGAATGATCCACATTAAAAAATCACTTAGGTTTATTTTGCTGAATAGAGCTATATAGCATGATAGATCATTTTCAATTATGAGATGGCTCAGAAAGTCTGTATGAATTCAGAGAATGTTGATACTCTATGCTTTGCAGTACTGAGAATTTAATCTTTGATTTGAAAGAATAAAATCTATCCAGTGAAGTTCCAATTATAGATTTCATAATGAATTGCACTTATTGCTTCCTGGACCTATCAGTTCCATTAATACATGAATATCTCTTCTGAATCATAAGTCAAGAAGCAATGCCACTATTTTACCATTGATATTTATATCAGAAACAATAAGACAATGAGCCCATTCTGCTTGGGTGCATTGGTCATTTTATGTAAAGCAATTGGAATTGTGGGGGAAATACCAAAGATAATAAAAGTATATATAGATATTAAGATAAAAATATATGCTTTTAATTTCATACAAATCAAGAGGAGCACAAGGGAGAAAAGAACCCTGATTTTAATAGAACAATAGGGAAAGGTGTGTGTGTGTGTGTGGGGGGGGAACCAACAGATTGTCAGATAAAATTCCACAACTCGTATAAAGTAAAACTATAAGAGTTCCTAGTTAATGTGGCAATCACATATAATAAAAATAACTGACCTTTGAAACATATTATATTAACTAGAGTCCAAAATAAAAATATAAGAGAACTATACCATTTTAATTTGTGGATATTAAAATATTACTTGGTTTACATTAAAGTACAACCCCTTCTAGATTTAACATAATACTGGTATAAAGATAAGATACTTAAATGAACCAGTTAGTAGTTAAACTCATCATTCTCTTAAAATTTGTTTTGAAAGGCTGAAAAAAACTAAAACCAAACCAATTACTTAAAGTAATGTGCAGTTTGTGCCAAGTTCATAGGATACTTAGGGGAAAGTCAAGTTTAAAAACAGTGAATCAAAAGAATTTTAGAAATATATGTTTTTGCATCCAAAAATGCAAAACATTCTATGCCTTTTTTTCCATATTAATCCACTGTACAACCTTTGAATATCACTGGCTATAAATACCACGTGAGATTATTTTTAAGTCAAACATGTAAGAACTTTCATTTCATATTTATCAATTTTTTTTCAAAAGTATTTAAATCTAATCCAAAACACATGAATTTGCTATATTGAGATTATTCAAATGAATATCAACCACAAGCCTTGAAAATAATTCCAAAAGAAGAGTTTCAACAATGCTTTCAATGGCAGCAGCAAAGAAACATAATATATAGCCTCCCAAGACAGTTATATGGAAGAACATTTATTTATAAATTCTAGTGTTTATTAA